>QANW01000991.1:381446-397288 GCA_003254865.1 Dryas drummondii | reverse complement strand
TGTTGTGAAACTAAATAAGCTCGAAAGGATGATAGTTTCAATAGGCAACAAGTGGGTATCCTAAGATAATATTCATGAGAAAAGAGATCATAGATGACATACAGTACATTAATTTGGAGCTATGCGCTATGTGTTTGTCACTCTCACAGATCGTAACGACTCTTGCATGGGTAACAGCTGCCTTAGCTTAGAACTAGGGAACATGCAAGTTAACTGGCTAAGGAAGGCCCAAGAAGCTCTTAGTTTATGCACAGTAAGGGGAGTAATTGCTAAAAGTAACTAGCCAAACCTTTTAGTAGACGAACTTTGTTGACATGTTTATATATTGATTGTTAATATCCATAGTAGAGTGAATGGTATGCTAGTGGTGGATTCTGACCCCTAGTGTTTCTTTATTATTGTTTTATACAAATTCATTAAGTTGTTATTTTAAAGTTTTGTCATTTCTCTGTTCGTTTAGTTAGCCTTAAAAACCAATCAAAACCCCCCATTTGCGTGTGTGAGTTAGAGCTGAGTTAATTGAATTTAATTGAGTTAGTAATCGTACACTAGTACAATTCCCTGTGGGATCGACCTCGTATTTGTAAGCTTTGCTACTTAGCGATTCGTGCACTTGCGAGTTAACCTAGAGCTCAGAAAAGGTTATTTAATTTGCTCTAGGAAAACATACAACACCGGCGACGAGTCCCTCTCGTCGTCGCCGACCCCACAGACCCCCCCTCAGGTTTCTCCCTCTCCCTGACCCTCTTCTCTCTCCTTTGCGCGCGACTCCAGCAGGCCAATTCCGGCCATTACCCGACCAGCCCAGGCCACCGGCGAGCCTTCCCGACGCCGACCACCTCTCCCGGCCACCCCTCCAGCCAGCCCAGCTCCCACACGCGCGAAATCAGGGCCAGAGGAAGCTCGGCCCGCCGCCTCTCCCTCGCCAGATTCCGGCTGAATTCCAGCCCCTTTCATCCTTATTTTTGGCGAGATGACTACGGCTCGAAACGATTCGGCGGAGGATCGGAGCTAGGATTCTCACAGTGAGTGGACTTTTGTTTTAAAAACATTTGTTTACTTTATGGTTGAATTTATTTGCTTATTCCGAGTTTTATTTGAGTATGGATGAAGTTAGAATATTTTGGGATTTGGACTTGTTAAAAATGATTGTGATTTTCAAGGTTTACATTTCCATTAGTTGATTAATGTCATTACTTTAAGTCTTATTAAATGATTTTTCATACGAGATTGACGAATAAATTTGGTTTTAAGAGTCGAGAGAGATATACTATTTCAAACTTGATTAATACAAGAGTTTATTGGAAATAAATCGTTTTCAAAGTTTTGAGTAAGCTTGGAGTTGATAGCAAAATGTGTGATGATTTTATTGTGATTCTTCATTTTTAAGAAATTATCTTGCGCGGCATTGAGATATTATGCATGGTTTTATGTATACTAAATTTATTTGAAATAATATACTTTGGCATATTGATTTAAGTTCTGAAGGAAGGTTTCAATAATATTTTATTTCGATGAGAAAATGATTTTTATGATTTGGTTATGAAAGATGGTTTTCAAACCACCTTTGCAGTACCCTCCAGGTTATCAGATTTAATAGGTCTTTGGGACCCATCACGGCACACATATAGGCTTTGGGCCGTGTGTCGGGATGCTTCGCCCTTTGGGGGCTGCTCTGCGTGCACGTACGACCAGGATTGCCTGCACGTGTTGATTTTATCCACGCGTGTGTATGGCCAGGATATTGCCTGCACGTGTTGGATTTCACTCCACGCGTGTGTATGGCCAGGATATTGCCTGCACGTGTTGGACTTCACTCCACGCGTGTGTATGGCCAGGATTATTCAGGGTATATAGCATGGTGGAAAATGAATTTGGTTATTTTCAGAAATTATTAAATATGTTTTTAAGTGAAGGATTTCTGAAGTTTAAATAAACTTTATGGTTTTTAAACTGGGGGATTTCAAAGAGTGACGTGAGGTTTTAGAGCTAAACGTGGTTTTGGAGGATTTTTCTGAAACATGAATTTTACTTTTTGATTTCATTTTTATTAAACTGTCCACTCACTGAGTTTGTCTCACGGTTTATTTTCTTTTGTCTTAAATTGTCCCCCCAGGTAGTAGCTTTGGTGGAGTTCGAGCCAATCACGTCGAGGCTGTCACATCCATATTCCTTCTCGGACCAGTAGGCGTCATTTTATTTTTCGGTGTAAAAATTCTTTGTAATAGATTAGAGGCTCTAATAACCCCTCTACAAATTTTAAGTTGGACTTCTGCGAAATTGTTGGGTCTGAGACCCTATTTGGTTGTGGGAGAGGTGGTTGATGATTTAGAAGTGCTTTTTAACAGGTTTGAAATTTCTGGGTTAGTCCATTTTCAGGGGAGGTTCTGCCGAATTTTCGATAGGATTTTCCTTGATTTTGGATTCTCGCAGGACCCCTTCGGGTTTCTGGGTGAAACTCGGGGGCGGTTCTATCATAATAGAATTAACATTCTAGAATTTTCTAAATTGTCAAAACATTTCTAGGAACATAAGTTGGAAGAAGAATTTTCTGAAGAAATAAAGAAAATTAAAGGAAAAGAAGTAGAAGAAAGCAATAAAGAATTTTTGGAAGATGAGGAAATTAATAGTTTAAAGTTCATCAATCAAATTGATAGGTTTTTGCTCAGAAATGGTTTGTTAAAGTAACCATCTTAATTGATCAAGGGTTTAGCTTTTCAATCATGGCATTAGTGGATTTTGGAGCAGATTTAAATTGGTTAAGTGAAGGATTAGTCCCCACTAAGTACTTTTCTAAAACCACTCAATCCCTGAATGCTGCTAATGGTAAGAAAATGCAGATTAGGTACAAGTTGTCTAAAGCAGCAGTCTGCAACAATGAGATCTGCGTACAAACACCTTTCCTAATGGTAAAAGACCTAACCCAAAATTGTATCTTAAGAACTCATTTCCTAAATATGCTTTATCCCCTGAAGATTACAAAAACAGGTATTGAATCAGTTTTGGATGGAATCCAATTAAAGTTTGATTTTATCCAAGAACCTCATGTCAAGTATATCAATACCATAAAAGAAAGGGTCAATAGCAAAGAAAGATTCCTATTTTCACTTAAAGAGGAAATTCAATATAAACATACTGAAGATATACTTAGGACCCCTCAATCCCAAAGTCAAATACAAGAGATAAAGAATCTCTTAGTAAAAGAAATTTGTGCTGACCTACCCAATGCCTTTTGGAATAGGAAGCAGCATACGGTATCATTACCATATGAACTTGATTTTAAAGAATCAATGATTCCCACCAAAGCCAGACCTATTCAGATGAATAGCAACCATCTGGAACTTTGCAAAAAAGAGATAAAGGATCTCTTAGAAAAGGGTCTGATAAGAAAAAGCTCTTCTCCATGAAGCTATCCAGCTTTTTATGTGGAGAAAGTAGCATAAATTGAAAGGGGAGTCTCAAGACTGGTTATAAATTATAAACCTCTTAACAAAGTACTTAGGTGGATTAGATACCCACTGCCAAATAAAAGAGACTTATTAAGCAGGCTATGTAAATCAGTTGTTTTTTCAAAATTTGATATGAAGTTTGGATATTGGCAAATTTAGATCAAACAAGAAGAAAGATATAAAATTGCCTTCATAGTCCCTTTTGGTCATTACAAATGGAACGTAATGCCATCAATGCTCCTTATGAATTTCAAAATATCATATATGAATGAAATATTTAATCAATATTCATCCTTTACCATAGTTTATATTGATGATGTGCTGGTTTTTTCTGCATCTTTTGAGTAACACATTAAACAATTGAAAATATTTCAGAAAATAGTTATGGATGCAGGATTGGTAGTTTTTGCCAAGAAGATGGAGATCTTCCAGGTAAATGTTTGATTTTTAGGACATAATATCCATCATGGAATTATTATTCCTATTAACAAAGCAATTGCCTTTGCTGACAAATTTCGGGATGAGCTAAAAGAGAAGACTCAGCTCCAGAGATTCTTATAAAGCTTAAACTATATAGCTGACTTTTATCAGGATCTTATTAAAGATAGCAAGTTATTGTACCAGAAGTTAAAAAAGAACCCTTCACCCTGGTCTTTAGAACACACAAAAGCAGTTAAAAGGCTTAAAGCCAAAGCTAAAGAGCTTCCTTGTATGTCTATACCCATTCCTGAAGCTTATAAAATAGTCGAGACAGATACCTCAGAATAAGGTTACAGTGGCATTCTTAAACAAAGGATTATTGATAAAGAACAGTTAGTGAGATTTACTTGTAGAGTTTGGAAACCGGCCCAATAAGAGTATTCAACTATCAAAAAAGAAATTCTGGTTATTGTTCTTTGCATTACTGATGAGTGTTCATTTTACGTTATTTTATGATACTAACTCCCTAACCTAGAGTGTTAGAACTCGATACTTTTGTGTCTGTTGTCTAGTTTTTGTGTTTTTAGGTCAAATGAAGCAATGATCAAGAAAGAAGCTAAAAAGAGCCGTTTTGGGACATTTCCTGGTCAAACTAGGAAAAGAGAAGAAATCCTAGTCAAATGAGGATTCCTAGTCATACAAGGAAACATCAAGACCAGAACCATTATTGTCAAGCCAGAAATGAGGAATCCTGATTGGAACAGGAATTCCTGGTTGAACTAGGAAAACTAACCGTACTAGGGAAAAGAGTCCTAACGATACTAGGAATCACTAGGGGCAATATGGTCATTATTAGAAGTTGAAATGGACAACGAATCTTACATCTACAAGGAATCCTAGTGGGACTAGGAAAAGTTGGTCAAAGTCAACTCAATCAAGTCAAGGTTTCAGAAGCTTCTAGAAGGTGGTGGACATCCATGTAAACAAATGGAGGGAAGAAATGAATTCGAATCCAAGAGAAAGAGAGGGGCAAAATTGGAAGTCAAAGTCAATGGTCAAGGGTCAACCATATCATGTCATGAAGTCAATTGGGCTTTGGGCCTAGGTGAAGTCGAAATCCACAAGTATGGCAAGGTGGAAGCCCATGCATGCATGCACATGCCATGTAAACCATGCGCCAACTCTAGAGCCCAAGTCATACAGCCATGCACAAGCCATGCATCCCTAAAGCCCATCACGCCACTTGCTTGTTGCAGCCAACCCATGTTCTTTTAATTGAAACCCTAGCCCATCACGCCTACAAAGAGAAAGCCCAAGGAATCCTAGCTGAAAAAGAAGTCAAAACCCTGGAAAATAGAGCACCAATTTCGACAGCAATTCTGTAATTCTCCAGAACGAATCAGGTAGCATGCCATATATGGTTGGAAAGATACGGATGTTAGCTTCGCAGGGAATTTTACGGATTTCAATTCCGAGTTTTCTGGCTCAAGATATGGTTATTTTAGTGGATGTAGCGCAGCAGTTCCGCGAGCTGAAAAGGGAGTTACGCCCAAAAAGAGCCCAAATCAGCCCAAGGCCCATGCTTGGCCGAAAATTATAAGTCTTGGTGTGCAAGGAATGCACTTATCCCACATTGAAGAGAAAGAGAAACCTCAGCCCCACTCTTCTCTATAAATACATCTTTATAACTCAAAGAGAGGAGTCATCTCTGAAATTTCAGAAACCCTAGCCTAGTCTCTCTCTCTTGTAGCCGCCAATACCCTAGCCTCCTTTCTCTCTTTTTCTTTTCTCACGCACCCTAGGAACCCTAGCAGCCCCCATTATTTCTCTTCCCTTGCCGCAGCCACCATCATCTCTCTTTCTTTATTTTTCTGCTGAACCGAAGGAGGAGGAAGGAGTCGAGCCGCTGCCACCTTGTGCCGCTGCTGCCACCTTGTGCTGCCGCTGCCACCTTGTGCTGCCGCCGCTGCCACTCTCTAGGGATGTTCCTTTATTTTTGTTTTGGAATTCTCATTTCTTTTGTTTGATTCTAGTTTTTAATTGTTTTGTTTAATTAGTTTGCTTTCCAACATGGATTGGAAATTTATTTATGTTATTCAGATTTTCTTTTCTATTTTAATTATGTAGGTTTATTTATTCTATCTTGCATGTTAGTTGTAGGTTGATTATTGGATTTGCATGCTTTAACAAATCGTTTATCCGTCTCTTGGTCTGTTAGTTTGATATTTGCATGTATTAAATTTCCATTATCTATTTGAACCCGTCACTAGTTGTTTGCATCCTTTGAGTGGCCACCTTAGGGTAATTGCATCTAGTTTATTTGTTAGGTTTAGCTGTGAAATAGTCAAAGACACTAAACCACAAGTAACAAGGGAATAAAGGATTATTCTTGGTAGTGGGGTTGGGCGACCTCTATAAGGAAATAGTCAAAGCTTATATGTTGTGCATGTTTGACGTTCTCACAAATCTTAATGACTCCTACATGGGTAACAGCTGCCTTAGCTCGAACTAGGGAACATGTAGGTTAACTGGCTAAGGAAGGCCCAAGAAGCTCTTAGTTTATGCATTAGGAGAACAATTGCGAGAAAGTAACTAGCCAAACCTTTTTAGCAGTCAAACTTTAATATGTTGTGTTCAAATTAACTGTCATTAGCCTTGGATGGTTATTGCATGTTTATCTGATTTGAAACTGAAAACTTAACATTGCAAGATAGAATAAAGGGTGTGTGCGTGTGGTGTGGTGTGTGTGTGTTTCCATCTTCCAAAACCCCCCATTTAGTTATTCTATTGATTAATTGAATTGATTTGTTGTGTATTAACCATTCCCTGTGGGATCGACCTCGTTCTTGTACGCTTTGCTACTGATGCGATTCGTGCACTTGCGAGTATACTTGGAATGAAATAGATGTTTATTTTGTTCTAAGAAAACATTCAACAATTACAAAATTTGAAAGTGATCTTGTAAATCTAGAATTCTTAATTAGAGTTGATTGTAAAGTTGCCAAGGATGTTTTGACTAAGATGTTAAAAATATTGCTTCAAAACAAATATTTGCTAGATGGCAGGCTATGTTGTCTGCATTTGATTTTCAAATTGATTATATTAAAGAAGAATCTAACTCTCTTCTTGATTTCCAAATCAGAGAATTCTTACAAGGTAAGGAGGATGAGAAGATCACAACCACAGTCTAGAAACTCAAATCAATTTAGGGAACAAAGAGTTCCCTGGAAACAAAAGGTAAGCAACCAGCAATTGTAGAGGTTCCTAAAAGGATACCTTATATTCCTTCAATGGAACTTTCACTTGGTCCCATTGAAAATGATTATATGGAGCTTAATCAAGCGAAAATTGCCAGGTTGTACTTAATAGGACAATTGCAGCCTAACTTGCTATATATCTTTACTTCCTGTTTATAAACTCAAAAGGATTAAGTCCTGGGTATATTGTGGTTTCAGAGCCAACTTACTGTTGTCAATCATAGTCCCTGTGACACCGAAACATTTGAATTCCCCCGGTTACAAACATTGATCGACAACACTCTTACTCTTTGTTTATTTTGACTGCTTTACTTTCTTGTCGCAATAGGTTTAGAACACTAATCCTAACATAAGAATGTGCATCCCCATGTCTTTCTTGCCTACTGAGAGCAATTTGGTGCAATTTGGATTAAATTGGACCAAGTATACACCGAAATGACGTTTTCGTGCGTTCTTAACACCAAATGTGGTTCAATAAATCTAGAACGCTAATCCAAACATGAGAATGTGTTTCCCCATGTCTTTCTTGTCAACTGGACATGTTTTGGTACAATTTGGACGAAATCGGACAGAGTATGTACTGAAATAACATTTTCTTGCGTTCTTAACACCTAATGTGATTCAATTGGTCTAGAATGCTAATCCTAACTTGAGAAAGTGTTTCCCCATGTCTTTCTTTCTAACCGGGTACGTTTTGGTGCAATATAGACGAAATTGGACTAAGTAAGTACCGAAATGACGATTTAGTGCGTTCTTAACACCAAATGTGGTTCAATTGGTCTAAAACGCTAATCCTAACATGAGAATGTGCTTCCCCATGTATTTCTTGTCAACTGGGCACGTTTTGGTATAATTTGGATGAAATTGGACAGAGTATGTACTGAAATAACATTTTCTTGCGTTCTTAACACCTAATGTGTTTCAATTGGTCTAGAATGCTAATCTTAACATGAGAAAGTGCTTCCCCATGTCTTTCTTTTCAACTGGGCACGTTTTGGTTGCATATGGACGAAATTGGACCAAGTATGTACTGAAATGATGATTTCAAGCGTTCTTAACACCAAATGTGGTTCAATTAGTCTAGAACGCAAATCCTAACATGAGAAAGTGTTTCCCTATGTCTTTCTTGGCAACTGGGCACGTTTTGGTACAAAATGGATGAAATTTCACCAAATATGCACCAAAATGACGTTTTCTAGCGTTTTTAACACCAAATGTGGTTCAATAGGCCTAGAACACTAATCCTAATATGAGAATTTGCTTCCCCATGTCTTTCTTTTAAACTGGGCATGTTTTGGTACAATTTGGATGAAATTGGACAGAGTATGTACTGAAATAACATTTTCTTGCGTTCTTAACACATAATGTGGTTCAATTGGTCTAGAATGCTAATCCTAATATGAGAAAGTGCTTCCCCATGTTTTTCTTGCCAACTAGGTATGTTTTGGTGCAAAATAAACGAAATTTGACCAAATATGCACCAAAATCACGTTTTCCAACGTTCTTAACACCAAATGTGGTTCAATAAGTCTAGAACACTAATCCTAACATGTGAAAGTGCTTCCTCATGTCTTTATTGTCAACCGAACATGTTTTGGGGTAATATGGATGAAATGGACCAATGATGGGCCGAAATGATGATTTCGTGCGTTCTTAACACGAAATGTGGTTCAATAGGTCTAGAACGGTAATCCTAACATGAGAAACTGTTTCCCCATGTCTTTCTTGCCTATCGGTCACGTTTTGGCACAATTTTGATGAAATTGAACCAAATATGCACCGAAATGACTTTTTTGTGCATTCTTAACCGAAATGACGTTTTTGTGCATTTTTAACACCAAGTGTGGTTCAATAGGTTTAGAATGCTAATCCTAACATGAGAATGTGTTCCCCATGTCTTTCTTGCCAATCGGGTATATTCTGGTACAATTTGGATGAAATTAGACCAAGTATGTACTGAAATCACATTTTCTTGCGTTCTTAACATCAAATGTAGGTCAATAGGTATAGAACGCTAATCCTAACATAAGAATGTGCTTCCCTATATCATTCTTGCCAACCGGGCACTTTTTGGTGCAATTTAGACCAAATATGCACCGAAATGACGTTTCGGTGCGTTATTAACACCATATGTGGTTCAATAAGTCTAGAATGCTAATCCTAACATAATAATGTGCTTCCCCATGTCATTCTTGCCAACCGGGCACGTTTTGGTACAATTTGGACCAAATAGGATAAAGTATGCACCGAAATGACGTTTCAGTGCGTTCTTAACACCAAATGTGGTTCAATAGGTCTAGAATGCAAATCCTAACATGAGAATGTGATGCCCCAGGTCTTTCTTGTCTACCGGTCACGTTTCGGTGCAATTTTGGAGAAATTGGACTAAATATGCATTAAAATGACGTTTCGGTGCGTTCTTAACACCAAATATGGTTCAATAGGTCTAGAACACAAATCCTGACATGAGAATCTGATGCCCCATGTCTTTCTTGCCTAGCGGTCTTGTTTTGGTACAATTTGGACAAAATTGGACCGAGTATGCAACGAAATGACGTTTCGGTGAGTTCTTAACTCCAAATCTGGTTCAATAGGTTTAGAACGCTAGTCCTAACATGAGAAAGTGTTTCCCCATGTCTTTCTTTTCTACCAGTCACGTTTTGATGCAATTTAGACTAAATTGGACCAAGTATGCTCCGAAATGACGTTTCAGTGCCATTTAGACAAAATTGGACTAAGCGTGCACCGAAACGACGTTTTCATGCGTTTTTAACATCAGATGTAGTTTAATAGGTCTAGAAAGCTAGTCCTAACATGAGAAAGTGCTTCCCCATGTCTTTCTTACCAATCGTGCTTGTTTTGGTACAATTTAGACGAAATTGGACTTAGTTTGTACCGAAGTGACGATTTCGTGCGTTCTTAACACCAAATGTGGTTCAATAGGTTTAGAACGCAAATGCTAACATGAGAATGTAATTCTCCATATCTTTCTTGCCTACCGGTCATGTTTTGGTACAATTTGGACGAAATTGGACCAAGTATGCATCGAATTGACGTTTCGGTGTCATTTTGAATGAAATTGAACTAAGTGTGCACCGAAATGATGTTTTCATACGTTTTTAACACCAAATATGGTTCAATAGGTTTAGAACGCTAATCTTAACATAAAAAAGTGTTTCCCCATGTCTTTATTGCCTACCGGTCACGTTTTGGTGCAATATGGATGAAATTGGGCCAAGAATGTACTGAAATGACGTTTTCATGCGTTCTTAACACCAAATGTGATTCAATAGGTCTAGATCACTAATCCTATCATGAGAAAAAGCATCCCTTATCTTTCTTGCCAACCAAGCATGTTTTGGTGAAATTTGGACGAAATTGGACCAAGTATGCACCGAAATGACGTTTCGGTACGTTTTTAACATCAAATGTGGTTCAATAAGTCTAGAACGCAAATCATAACATGAGAATGTGTTTTTTCATTTCTTTCTTGCCTACTAGTCACGTTTTGGTGCAATTTGGACGAAATTGGACCAAGTATGCGCCCAAATGACGTTTTAATGCGTTCTTAACACTAAATGTGGTTTAATAAGTCTAAAACACTAATCCTAACATGAGAAAGAGATTCCCCTTATCTTTCTTGCCAACCAAGCATGTTTTGGTGCAATTGGACCAAGTATGTATCGAATGACGATTTCTTGCATTCTTAACGGCAAGAAAGACATGGAGAAATACATTCTCAAGCTAGGATTAGCGTTTTAGACCTATTGAACCACATTTGGTGTTAAGAACGCACAAAATCGTTATTTCAGTACATACCTTGTCTAATTTCATCCAAATTGCACCAAAACGTGCCCGGCTGGCAATAAAGACATGGGGAAGCACTTTCCCATGTTAGAATTAGTGTTCTAGACCTATTGAACCACATTTGGTGTGAAGAACGTACGAAATCGTTATTTCAGTACATACTTGGGTCCAATTTCGTCCATATTGTACCAAAAAGTGCCCAGTTGGCAAGAAAGACATGGGAAAGCACATTCTAATATTACGATTAGCATTTTAGACCTATTGACCACATTTTGTGTTAAGAACACAGGAAAACGTCATTTCGGTGCATACTTAGTCTAATTTCGTTGAAATTGCACGAAATTGCTCCTGGTTAGCAAGAAAGAGATGGGGAAGCATATTCTCATGTTAGGATTAGCGTTCTAAACCTATGGAACCATATTTTGTGTTAAGAACACAGGAAAACGTAATTTCAATACATACATGGTCTAATTTCATCCAAATTGCTCCCGGTTAGCAAGAAAGAGATGATAAAACACATTCTCATGTTAGGATTAGTGTTCTAAACCTATTGAACCACAATTGGTGTTAAGAACACATGAAAATGTGGTACTTGGTACAATTTCATCTAAATTGGTGTACTTGGTACAATTTCGTCTAAATTGTACCTAAACGTGCATGATTGGCACGAAAGATATTGGGAAACACTTTCTCATGTTAGTATTAGCGTTCTACACCTATTGAACCACATTTGGTGTTACGAATACTCCAAAACGTCATTTCGGTGCATATTTGGTCCAAATTGTGCCAAAACGTGACCGGTAGATAAGAATTCCATTGGAAAACACTTTTTCATGTTATGATTACCGTTTTAGACTTATTGAACCACATTTGGTGTTAAGAACGCAGGAAAACGTCATTTCAGAGCATACTTGGTCAAATTTTGTATAAATTATACCAAATTGCTCCCGGTTGGCAAGAAAGACATGGAGAAGCACATTCTCATGTTAGAGCTAGCGTTCTAGACCTATTGAACCACTTTAGGTATTAAGAACGCACCAAAACGTCATTTCGGTGCATACATGGTCCAATTTTGTCCAAATTGCACGAAAACATGATCGGTGGCAAGAAATAAATGGGGAAATACTTTCTCATGTTAGGATTAGCGTTCTAGACTTATTGAACCACATTTGGTGTTAAGAACACACCGGAACATCATTTCGGTGCATACTTGGTCCAATTTCGTCCAAATTGCACCAAAAAGTGACTTGTAGGTAAAAAAGACATGGGGAAGCACATTTGGTGTTAGTAATGCAAATGTTGTTTCGGTACGTACTTGGTCTAATTGCGGCTAAATTGTACCAAAACGTGCCCTGTTGGCAAGGAAGACGTGGGGAAGCACATTCTCATGTTAGGATTAGCGTTCTAGAGCTATTGAACCACATTTGGTGTTAAGAACATAGGAAAACATCATTTCGGTACATATTTGGTCTAATTTCGTCCAAATTGCACCAAATTGCTCCCGGTTGGCAATAATGACATGAGGAAGCACATTCTCATGTTAGGATTTGCGTTCGAGACCTATTGAACTACATTTGGTTTTAACGCATGAAAACGTAATTTTGGTGCATACTTAGTTCAATTTCATCCAAATTGGACCGAAACGTGATCGGTAGCCAAGAAAGACATGGGGAAGCACATTCTCATGTTAGGATTTGCATTCTAGACCTATTGAACCACATTTGATGTTAAGAACGCAAGAAAATGTGATTTCGATACATACTTTGTCCAATTTCGTCCAAATTGTACCAAAACGTGCCCAGTTAACAAGATAAATGTATTATGTATTTTTTTTTTTGTTCAGGTTAGGAATAACCCTGCTGCATTGCTTGCTTTATGCTGGTAGTATTGGGCTTCTGATGGGTTAGGATCCATGGTATTATTTGCTCACTCTATCTATACTCTCTAAATTGTGTCGTATTTCACTTATTTCTTTATGGTAGGTTTTTCCTTTTTAAATTGTTGAACATTCCTTGTTTGGCTTTCCTCAGGATATGGTTGTTCTTCCTTACAAGGATAGGATTTGACCTTGATGGTAATCGGGTATGTGTAACAATCTGTACACCATTTTTTTTTTTTTTACTTAGGTTCAAGTAGGAAAAATGACATGGTTATTATTCATCAGAAAATGCAATCTCATATTGTGTATTGTTGTATATAACCGTTTAAGTTATATAGGTTAATTGTCTTGTCTGCTGCTTATTGCTGTTACTGTTGCCACTGTGTTCTAGAAAGCTACAAAGTAGTCAGAGCGAAAGGAGGCTATTGCAGAGCTAACCAAGCTTGCTTCAACTAAAAGAATATCTCGGTGATTTTACAGAAATCTGTCGGACGTTAAAGAAGGTACTTATTTATTTTTAGTTGAACAAACTATTTTCATCTTCCAACCTCAACATTGTCCTTTGTCAATTACATTTCCAATGTAACAGTACAGCTGATCTACCACATAAATGATTTTTTTATCCTCTACAATCCCTTTCTCTCAATGGCCTATCATTTTCCCGCAGCTCATAACAGATGTGAACATAGCTATTGCAGTTGAAGCCATCTAAGCTATTGGAAATCTTGCCAAGGGTTTAAGAACACATTTTTCTGGGAGTTCACATTTTCTATTGCCAGGTTTACTTGTAAGTTTGTTTGCTTACTTTTTACGTTAGGAAATGAAGGAGCATTTATTGGTATATGATGAGTGTTCATTTTACGTTATTTTATGATACTAACTCCCTAACCTAGAGTGTTAGAACTCGATACTTTGGTGTCTGTTATCTTGTTTTTGTGTTTTTAGGTCTAATGAAGCAAAAATAGGAAATAGGAGCAAATGGAGCCGTTTTGGGGCATTTCCTGGTCAAACTAGGAAACGAGCAAAAATCCTAATCAAATGAGGATTCCTAGTCACAAGAGGAAACATCAAGCCCAGAACCATCATTGTCAAGCCAGAAATGAGAAATCATAATTGGAGCAGGAATTCCTGGTTGAACTAGGAAACCTAATCCTACTAGGAAAAGGAGTCCTGATGAGTCTAGGAGTCACTAGGAGCAATATGGTCATTATGAGAAGTCGAAATGGAAGAGGAATCCTACGTCTACAAGGAATCCTAGTGGGACTAGGAAAGGTTGGTTAAAGTCAACTCTATCAAGTCAAGGTTCCAGAAGCTCCTAGAAGGTGGGGGACATCCATGGAAATGAGGGGCGAAATGGGAAGTCAAAGTCAATGGTCAAGGGTCAACTATGACATGTCATCAAGTCAAATGGGCCATGGGCCTATGTGGAAGTCAATGGAAAGGTGGCAGCCCATGCATGCATGCGCATCCCATGCAAGCCCATACGCCTAAACCTAGCAGCCCAAGTCCATCACGCCATGCAAGGTGGCAGCCCATGCACTGAAACCCTAGGGCCTATGTGCAACCCATTCAGCCCAAGTCATGTAGGCATGCGCAAGCTAGAAGGGAGGAAGCCCATCACGTCACTTGCAGCAGCCCATCCCACACAACCATGCGCAAGCAATGCATCCCTAAAGCCCATCATGCCTACAAAGAGAAAGCCCAAGGAATCCTAGCTGAAAAGGAAGTCAAAATCCTGGAAAATAGAGCACCAATTTCGACAGCAATTCTGTAATTCTCCAGAGAGAACCAGGTAGCATTTCATATATGGTTGGAAAGATACGGATGTTAGCTTCGCAGGGAATTTTACGGATTTCGATTCCGAGTTTTCTAGCTCAAGATATGGGCATTTTAGTGAAGGTAGCGCAGTAGTTCCGCGAGCTGAAAATAAGTTACGCCCAAAAATAGACCAAATCAGCCCAAGGCCCACTTTTGGCCGAAAATTGGAAGTCTTAAGAAGCAAGAAATTCACTTAAGCCCATGTTCTTTTTAATGAAACCCTAGCCGCACCTTGTCTTCTCCTTGCCTCCTAAGGAATCCTCACCTCACCTCTATAAATATATCCTATTCTCTCATTGTTTAGGGTTCCCATATTTTATATTTTTAGAATTCAAAGAGAGAGGGGGAGGCCGAATTTCAGAGGGAGAGAGTGAGAGGGTGGCGCCACTTGAGGGAGAATGAGAGACCATGTGCCGCAGCCCTAGCTCACCTTTGCCGTGAGCCTCCTTGCTGCTATGTCTCTCCTCTTCTTCTCTCTTGTGCACGCTGCCACCCTCTTGTGATGTTCTTTGTTTTTCTTTTGATTCTCTTCTTTTTCTTTAGTTAATTAGTTTGTTCTTGCTTTCATTGTGGATTTAATTATTATAATGGAAGTTAGATATTTTATTTTCTTTATTATTATGTTTTGAGTTTTTTATTGCTTTGCTAAGTTGGATGATGAAACTTTAATTGTGAGTTATGCAATGGTGACACTTGTGATTTAATTTGATGCATGTAGTAAATCCTTGATCTCTAGTAAAATTGATTCTATTTGTTTGCATCCTTTGACTAGCTACCTTAGGGTAATTACATCTAGATTATGTTGTGAAATTAAATATGCTCAAAAGGTTGATAATTTCAATTGGCAGCAAGTGGGTATCCTAAGATAATACTCATGAGAAAAGGGATCATAGATGACATACAGTACATTAATTTGGAGCTATGCGCTATGTGTTTATCGTTTTCACAAAACTTAATGACTCTTGTATGGTTAACATGCGCCTAGGGAATGCCTAATAAAGCTCTTAGGACACATGCAAGTTAACTGACTAGGGGAGGCCCAAGAAGCTCTTAGTATATGCATAAAGAGAACAATAGTTAGGAGTGTCCTCAAAAAGGCCTTCGGCTGGTAAACTTTATTACATTTATGCATTATCTTGAATTGCTTGGTTGTATTTCCATCAATTGGTGTGGATTCTGAATTCTTAGCATTGCAATTGTGTGTGTGTGTGT
>QANW01000991.1:363444-374507 GCA_003254865.1 Dryas drummondii | reverse complement strand
GAAAGAAAGAAACGGCTTATTTAGGCACAAAGGGGCTATCTAAAGGATAATATGTTAAGGACACAAGCTTGTTTGGTCATAGTGATCCTACATGCCTNTAAAGGATAATATGTTAAGGACACAAGCTTGTTTGGTCATAGTGGTTAATCCTACATGCCTTAATCACTTCCTAAATATCATGCAAATTAATTCAAAGTCTCAAGAGGTATTGAAGAAAGTTCTAGAGATACAATTCAAGAATGAGACCATAAAAATACAAGAAAAAGAAAGATGATGAAACAGTGAATATCACTCTCAAAGATAAGCAACTAGGCTCAATACTCACAGGGGATATACAAGTCCAACTTAGTTCTCACATAGTTCTTCAGATATCAAAAGTTCCACACCAACCTAGGCTAGGCACAATGAGATTTTAAGCATGATGAAAAACTACAAATTAACATCTAGACCCAAATCAATGCTCAATGTTCCCTCTAGCTCTTGCAAATCAAGTTTCTATTCTCATCATTGGATTTGGAAGGCAACTAAACACACAAAAACGAAATTTTTATTTTTATTTTTTTCAAATAGAAATCAAAAGACTCACCTCCCCAAACTTGAATAGAACATTGTCCCCAATGTTAAAAGATTGAAAACAGCATGCAAGGAATCAGATAAATAAGGGAGGAACAAACAGACACAGTAAAGAAGCGAAAAATATATGTTTAAAGATCAGGAGATTAAGTTGAGAACTCCCTGGGTATTAGAAGTCATGGTTGTCAGCAGTGCGTGAATACGAAGGTCAAGCTCCCATCTCATCCATCCCAAAACTTGGGTTGCCTCCCAAAAAGCGCTGGATTTAAAGTCGTTAGCCTGACTCAGCAACACTCACATAATTGAAGGGACACTAAGGTACACGACCTCAATGGCTTGAGTTTGTTCCTCTAGTGTGTTAACAGGCTCCAAATATGGTTTCAAATGACAGCCGTTCACTTTAAATACTGAGCCATCAGTTATGTTTTTGATTTGGACTGCTCCGTGAGGAAATACTTGAACGACTAGAAAAGGCCCAGACCATCTTGAACAAAGTTTGCCCGGAAATAGTCGAAGTCGTGAGTTAAATAATAAGACTTTCTTATTTGGCTTAAAACGCTTCAGAATTAATGCTTTGTCATGAGCAATCTTGGTTTTCTCTTTATAAATCTTTGCATTCTCATAAGCTTCATTCCTCAATTCATCTAAATCATTCAATTGAAACTTCCTTGCTGTCCCAGCCTTGTTAATGTCGAAATACAGTTTCTTGAGAGCCCAATATGCAAGATGTTCCAACTTTACTGGAAGATGACAGGCTTTCCCAAAGACTAGCCTATAAGGAGACATGCCTAGGGGAGTCTTGAAAGCTGTCCTATAAGCCCAACACGCATCACTCACCTTCAAAGCCTAATCTTTGCGGTTTTGATTCACTGTTTTCTCCAGAATTTACTTGATCTCCCTGTTTGACACTTCAACTTGTCCACTAGTTTGCGGATGGTAGGGAGTAATGAGTGATGTTATACTTCTTCATGATAGCCTCAAAAGGCTTATTAATAAAGTGGGAACCTCCGTCACTAATGATAGCACGAGGTGTACCAAAATGGGTAAAGATGTGCTCCTTCAAGAAATTTAACACAACCTTGTGATCATTGGTCCTTGTCGCCAACGCCTCTACCCATTTAGAAACATAATCCACAGCAACAATAATGTAGAGATAACCATGAGATACTGGAAACGGACCCATAAAGTCAATACCCCAAACATCGAACAATTCAACCTCTAAAATATTTTGTAAAGGCATCTGTGATTTGGAGGATAAATTGCCCGTTCGTTGGCACCTATCACATGTTATAACAAAAGCATATGCATCCTTAAATAGAGTAGGCCAATAAAATCTACTTTGCAATACCTTTAGAGCTGTCTTCTTTGCACCAAAATGACCTCCGCAAGCATATGATTGACAAAACGTCAAGATGCTTTGCACTTCACTTTGAGGAACACAGCGTCGGCTGATTTGATCAGGGCAAGTTTAAAAGATAAGGGTCATCCCAGAAGTAGTGTCGAACCTGAGAGAGGAAGCGCTTCCTTTGTTGCCTATCCCAATCAGCCGGTATAAATTTTTGAGCCAAGTAGTTAACTATGTCTGCATACCACGGAAGTTGTTCGACGGAGAAAAGCTGCTCATCAGGGAAATGATCATTGATAGGAATCTTGGCCCCTTTTTCATGTATTAACCGGGAAAGATGGTCTGCAACGACATTCTCAGCTCCCTTTTTATCTTTTATTTTAAGATCAAACTCTTGTAAAAGAAGGATCCACCTTATGAGGCGTGGCTTAGCATCTTTTTTCGTCAATAAATATCTCAGGGCAGCATGATCAGAATAAATAATCACCTTGCAGCCAAGTAAATAGCTTCTAAACTTTTCCAATGCAAAAATCACCTCAAGCAATTCTTTCTCCGTTGTTGAATAATTTAAGCATCATTGAGAGTCCTACTTGCGTAATATATAACATGAGAAAGCTTATTAACCCGCTGCCCCAGAACAGCCCCTATAGCATAATCCGAAGCATCGCACATAATTTCAAAGGGCAAAGTCCAATCCGGAGCTCTTATGATAGGAGCTTGTGACAAATCAGCCTTAAGGTGTTAAACGCCTTTAAGCACTCTACATTGAATTTAAACACTGCATCTTTGGCCAATAAATCACACAAAGGTGTACTGATTTTTGAAAAATCCTTAATGAACCGTCGATAGAAGCCGACATGCCCAAGAAAAGATCGAATTTCCTTGATTGAAGTTGGAGGAGGAAGCTTAGAAATCAACTCCACCTTGGCTCTATCAACTTCAATCCCTTGTGAAGAAATGATATGACCTAGAACAATCCCCTTTTTCACCATGAAGTGACACTTCTCCCAATTTAAAACCAAGTTGGTTTCTTGACACCGTTGAAGTACTAATGAAAGATGATAGAGACATTCATCAAAAGAAGAACCAAATATAGAGAAATCATCCATGAATACCTCAATAAATTTTTCAACCATGTTGAAGAAGATACTCATCATACATCTTTGGAAAGTTGCTAGAGCGTTGCATAAACCAAAAGGCGAATGCGAAAGTGCCAAATGGGCAGGTGAATGTAGTCTTTTCTTGATCTTCTGGAGCAATAGGAATCTGGTTATACCCTGAATAACCACCAAGAAAACAGTAGTGACTGTGGCCTGCAAGTCTCTCGAGCATCTGATCAATAAATGGCAAGGGAAAGTGATCTTTCCGAGTGGCACTATTCAGCTTCCTATAGTCGATACAAACTCTCCACCCCGTCACTAGTCTTTGTGGGATGAGTTCATTATTTTCATTCTTAATCACTGTTATTCCAGATTTCTTTGGTACAACTTGCACAAGACTTACCCATTTGCTATCTGAAATAGGATAAATAACGCCCACATCTAGTAATTTGAGAACTTCAGCCCGTACCACTTCTTTGATATTGGGATTTAGACGCCTCTGAGCTTCCCTAGAAGGCTTAGAATCTTCCTCAAGATAGATTTGGTGCATACACATTGACAGACTAATCCCCTTAATGTCAGCAATAGTCCATCCCAAGGCTATCTTATGCTTCCTTAACACACGAACCCACTTTTCTTCTTCTGTTCGACTAAGGTCAGCGGCTATAATTGTAACGACCCGACCCAAATTTTTATTAGAAATTTAAATTTTTATTTAACTGTTTTTTTAAAGAGATTTTTTTTTTTATAAAAAAAAAGATATTGAATTTTTATTTTAAAGATTTTGATTTATTTATTTATTATAACTTGGGCTTGACCCAAAAGTTGACTTTTAAAACTAGTGGGCTTTTGATTTTGACTTTGGGTCCATTAGATAGGTTTCGAGTCCACGAGTTCATAGACACGTAGCACGCATCATTTTGAGTTACAGTTTGAAAGATATGGGCGTTTGAAGTGAGGGACAATTTCGTAAAATGACAAATTGGGTTTAAACAAAAAAAAAAGATTTTTCTAGAAATTTCTCTCTCTAGAACTCTCTCTCCCTCTATTTATTCTCTCTCCCCGCACTCTCTCTCTCTCGGTTTCCCTCTCCTCCGCACCCTCTCCCCTGCGCGCACCACCCAGCCACCCCCACTCACCATCACCGGCCAGCCCTGGCCAGCCCCTGGCTCCGGCAAACACCCCCCAGCGCCGACCAACTCCCCCGAGCCTATTCTCTCTCTCTCTCTCTCTCTCTCTCTCTCTCTCTCTCTCTCTCCCCGTGTTTTCTCTCTCTCCCCTTTCTCTGTGTGCACCCAACCTCTGCACCCAGCCACCCAAAACCCACACCGCCGGCCATTCCGGCCACCTGAGACCTCCGGCGAGCCTTCCCGACGCCGACCATCTCTCCTGGCCACTCCTCCAGCCAGCCCAGCCCCACGCGCACAGTAACGACGCCGGAGATACCCTCTGTCTCGTCAGATTCTGGCCAAGCTACAGTGCCATCCACTTCAAAAATAGGTGGGTTTCCTTTCCTTCTTAGTAGGCTTTCACCCTCTTATGGTTTAGTTGTTCAATTTTGAGAATTTGCTGAAGATGGAATATAAGGGTTTAGGGTCATTTCGGAATTTCTGTGGGTTTCGGATTGGGGGGCTATTGTGATGTTGTTTTGGATAAATTTTGTCTCTAGGAAACCCAATGGCTGTGTAGGATTGAAAAATTGGAGGAAATTCGGAGAAATTTGTGAAATCTGGTTTTGGTGCCGCCACTTTGAGCGGCGACGGCGGGGGTTCTGACCTTCTAGCTGCCACGTAAATTATTTAGCGCTATTTTGAGTACCAAAACTGAGTTGGTTAATGTTTTTGTATAGATGGGTGCGACTTGAGCAACGAAAGTTTCAACTTGGCTCGTGAGCGGACACCTTGCGGGTATCGTTTTAACTCTTGGATAACCCCTAAGTGAGGTGACACTACCGAGGCGCGTGACGATTCGGTGAAGGATCGAAGCTAAGGCTAACTCTGTGAGTGGACTTTTGTTTTAAAAACATTTTGTTTATTTTATGGTTGAATTTATTTGCTTATCCCGAGTTTTATTTGAGTATGGTTTGAGTAAAATATTTTGGGGTTGAATTTTTTATAAATGATTATGATTTTCAAAGTTTACATTTCCGTTAGTTTGATTAATGTTCTTACTTTAAGTCTTATTACATGATTTTTCATATGAGGTTGATGAATTAATTTAGTTTTAAGAGTCGAGAGAGAGATACGATTTCAAACTTGATTTAAACAAGAATTTATTGGAAATAAATCGATTTCAAAGTTTTGAGTAAGCCTTGAGTTGATAGCGAAACGTGTGATAATCTCATTGTGATTCTTCATTTTTAAGAAATTATTTGGGTGGCATTGAGATATTATGAATGGTTTTATGTATACTAAATTTATTTGAAATAATACAGTTTTGATTTAAGGTTTGAAGGAAGGTTTCCATAATATTTTCTTTCAATGAGAAAATGATTTTTATGATGTTGGCTATGGAAAAATGGTTTTCAAACCACCCTTTGTAGTACCCTCCAGGTTATCAGATACAGAGGTCTTTGGGACCCATCACGGCACACATATAGGTTTTGGGCCGTGTGTCGGGATGCTTCGCCCTTTGGGGGCCGCTTTGCGTGCACGTATGACCAGGATTGCCTGCACGTGCTGATTTTATTCACACGTGTGTATGGCCAGGATATTGCCTGCACGGTTGGATTTAACTCCACGCGTGTGTATGGCCAGGATATTGCCTGCACGTGTTGGATTTACTCCACGCGTGTGTATGGCCAGGATATTGCCTGCCTGTGCGATGCAGGAATTCCGCACAGGTGTATGGCCAGGTTATTCAGGGTGTATAGCATGGTGGAAAATGAAATTGGTATCTTCAGAGTTTAAGTATGGATTTTAAGTGAGAAATATCTTTCGAGTTTTATAATGATTTCGATTTTATTATTATTTTTATGACTTTGTTAATTTAAATGATTTGCTATTGAGAAATTTGTTATCTTTTCCTAGAGTTTCATGAGTTTTATAACATTTTTAAGACTTGTGAAATTGTTTTAAAGATGGGGGATTTCAAAGAGTAACGAGAGGTTTTAGAGTTAAACGTGGTTTTTTTGAAGGATTTTCTGAAACAGAAATTTTACTTATGTTTTTCGTTAAACTGTCAACTCACTGAGTTATCTCACGGTTTATCTTATTTTGTTTTAAATTGTTTCCCCCAAGTAGTAGATTTGGTGGAGGTCGAGCCAAGCACGTCGAGACGGTTACATCCATATTTCATCTCGGACCAGTAGGCGTCATTTTATTTCGGTGTAAAATTCTTTGTAATAGATTAGAGGCTCTAATAACCACTTTAAATATTTAGTTGATTTCTCTGTGAAATTGTTGGGTCTGAGACCCTATTTGGTTGTGGTAGAGGTGGTTGCGGTTTAGAAGTGCTTTTTAACAGGTTCTGAAAATTTTGGGTTAGTCCATTTTCAAGGGAGGTTTTGCCGAATTTTCGGTAGGATTTTCCTTGATTTTGGATTCCCGCAGGATCCCTCCGGGTTTCGGGGTGAAATCTGGGGGCGGTCCTGTCAATAATCACAAGAAAAGTCTCTGAATCACCCAAATATACATATTTAAAGCCTTTGGAAGGGGCTTCATTTTAAGTGTTGGAGGTTGGATGATGGAAGGAACGAGTTTGGCATGTGAGGATGGCAACACTTCGAACTTAGGATGGCTTGTAGGAGGGTAAGAGTTCACAACTTGGAGTTCTTGGGCTGCTTCTAGTACTGAGACTTTGTCAAAATTCATGCCATGTTGAGTTAGGCAAACTTCTAGAGGATCGGTGGAGCTTGATTCAATAAATGCATTCTCAATTATGCGATCCACAGCTTCCACATGAAAACAATCATAAAGATCCATGGGTTTCTTCAAAGCCTCAAAGACCTGAAATTTTACAGTAGTATCTTGCACAGTCATGGTTAGTAACCCTTTAACATCAATTTTCGTACCTGTAGTGGCCATGAAGGGTCTACCAAGAATGCGAGGTAGCTCGTGGTCCAAAATTTCAACTTCTTCTATGTCCAAAACAATAAAATCAGCAATGAGAATAAATTCATCAACTTTGACAAGTACGTCCTCAATGATGCCTCTTGGATATTTTATAGAACGATCCGCGAATTGTAGAGATATCAAAATAGGTTTCAGCTCGCCCAAACCAAGGTGTTCATAAACGGAATAAGGCATTAAGTTCACACTTGCTCCTAGATCCAGTAATGCTCTGTCAAAATTCCTTGCTCCAATCGTACATGGTACTGTAAACCTGCCAGGATCTTTGAGTTTCAGTGGCAATTTCCTTTGAAGCACAGCACTAACTTCCTCTGACAACATCACCTTTTCATGTTCATCAAATTTCCTTTTGTTGGTGCATAAATCCTTCAAAAACTTTGCATAAGAAGGAATTTGTTTGATAGTCTCTAGCAAAGGAATATTAATTTGCACCTTCTTGAATTGCTCTAGAATATCTCCTATGTTCTTCTCTTTCTTTGCTTGCTTTGCACGTTGAAGGAAAGGCAAAGAAGTTATTGGAGGGCTGGGCAAGGTATCTTGCTGCAATTGCTGCAATGGAGCGGCTTTAAAACCCTGTTGGTCTGCATTGGAACTAAAGGACACTTGCTAGTCTGATTTGGCAGCTTTGGAAAGGCTAGTTGCGTGCTTGTCATGCTCAAATTCGACCTTTCTGTCTTCCATCTCTCCATGATTTTCAACCTTGTTATATATTATTTTTCTACTCCTCAAAGTGGTAATAGCTTGAACTTGCTCATTATTCCTTGGATTAGCTTCTGTTTGGCTAGGAAATTGTCCTTGTCCTCTCGCTAAACTACTCACAGTAGTAGCTATTTGACTTAATTGAACCTCGAGCTTCGACTGACTCTTCTCCAAAATTGATTGGCTTTGTTTCAGTGATGCTACCTCTTGTTTATAGCTTGATGACAATACCGCCCCCGGATTCCACCCTGAAACCCGGAGAGGTCTTGCGGGAATCCAAATTCAAGAAAAATCCTACCGAAAATTCGACAGAACCTCCCCTGAAAATGGACTAACCCAGAAATTTCAATACCTGTTAAAAGCACTTCTAAACCGCAACCACCTCTACCACAACCAAAAAGGGTCTCAGACCCAACAAATTTCACAGAGAATCAAACTTAAAATTTAAAGTGGTTATCGGAGCTACTAATCCTATTACAGCAATTATTACATTTAAGGATAGGAACTTCTAAAATAGAAATGAATCCCTACAAGATCCGGGGGCAGAAAATGGATGTGAATTTGCCTCGACGCGTTTGGCTCGACCTCCACCAATACTACTATCTGGGGGACAATTTAAGACAAAACAAGAAAACAGTGAGATAGGCAGTAAGTGTACACTTAAATGGAAATGAAATCAAGTCTAAATATTTTTAACTCTAAAACCTCACGTCGCTCTTTGAACACCCCCAGTTTTAAAATCATTTTCAGGCTTAAGAGTATTGTAAAACTAAACCAAAGCACCAACTCTTTATCGAATAAAACTTCAAACATTAAAAATTCTGAGTAGTTTTTAAAATAAAATATCGAAATAAAACTGTATAATACATTTATAATAAAATAATTTAAACTGAAAACTTCTTTCTCAAACCACTCTCAACATACTGAAAAATTTATAAAACTGCTCAATTGAAACCGTCATACTTAAAAAAAACTTTTGTTGCTATAAACTCATCACTTAAAATACTTAACAGTTGAAAACACACACCAGTCAGTTACCCATAGAATCTGTCATACATGCGCAGAGCCAAGGATCTGTCATACGCATGCAGAGCCATAAATAATTTGTCATACATGCGCAGAGCCGAGAATCTGTCATACGCATGCAGAGCCACAAGTTTCTGTCGTACGTGCACGCAGAGCGGCCCCCAAAGGGCGAAGCATCCCGACACACGGCCCAAAGCCCATATGTGCATCGTGATGGGTCCCAAAGACCTATTAAATCTGAAACCTGGAGGGTACTGCAAAGGTGGTTTGAAAACCATTTTTAATATCTCAATGCCACGCAAAATAATTTCTTAAAAATGAAAAGTCCCAATGAGATTCTCACACCTTTTGCCATCAACTCAAGGCTTTCTCAAAACTTTGAAAATCAATTTCCTTTCAATAAATTCTTATATAAATCACATTTGAAATCGTATATCTCTATCGACTCTTAAAACCACATTTATTCGTCAATTTCGTATGAAAAATCATTTAATAAAACTTAAAGTAAGAACATTAGTCAAACTAACGGAAATGTAAACTTGAAAATCATAATCACTTATAACAAATTCAACTCCAAATTATTTTAACTCAAACCATACTCAAATAAAACTCGGGATAAGCAAATAAATTCAATCATAAAGTAAATAAAATGTTTTTTAAAACAAAAGTGCACTCACAGTGAGAAAATCTAATGTCGATCCTCCGCCGGATCGTCGCGAACCCCGGTCGTCTCGCCTATAAATAAACAACAAAAATATAGATTAGTCTCAGTTTTACGACCTTTAAAGGGTGTGTGCGTAAAGTCTAACGTCCCACTCGACTTCGTTCTTATGCGATTGGTTACGATCTAGATGAATCGACCAATAACACTTCCACAATCGCCCCTAACGTTTCCCGGCTCAACCCAACCACAATCACTATAACTATTATCGATACTCACTCAACAAATTGTCATAAGTACTCTAAAATTATGGAATATTAGTGGGGGTTCGAAATCACAAAATTCGTTGCCCAAGGTAGCTGTTTCAAAGCCCAAAATAGCTAAATAAAGCTGACTTCAACAAGGCCCAGTCAATTTCTCAGTCCTACGCATAAATTGAAATTTCTAGAAATGAAATTGTCCCAAAACATCGACAATAATTCGCTCCTAATTGAAAATCCAATTAAACCCGAAATGGCCCTAAAACCCCAATCTAATTCTCTACAATTACTCAAAATAAAACACCCAAAATACTGGAAAATTGGCAGCCCATACCTTAAGGAGAAAACCAACTTAAAACCTTGAAAATTGGTAGTGAAAACTGGCCTGAAATCCGACGAGACAGAGAGGCGTCTTTGGCGCCGTTACTGTGCGCGTGGGTCTGAACTGGCTGGAGGAGGCGTCGTGACAGGACCGCACCCGGATTCCACCCTGAAAACCCGGAGAGGTCCTGCGGGAATCCAAAATCAAGGAAGATCCTACCGAAAATTCGGCAGAACCTCCCCTGAAAATGGACTAACCCAAAAATTTCTAAACCTGTTAAAAACACTTCTAAATCTTTCAGCCACCTCTACCACAAGCATATAAGGGTCTTAGACCCATTTTAAACCTTAGGAGTTGTTATCAGAGCCACTAATCCTATTACAGCAAATATTACATTTATGGACAGGAACTTCTAAAATGGGAGTGAATCCCTACAAGATTCGGGGGTAGAAAATGGATGTGCTTTGCCTCGACGCGAATGGCACGACCTCCACCAATGCTACTACCTGGGGGGACAATTTAAGACAAAACAAGAAAACGGTGAGATAGGCTCAGTGAGTGGACACTTAAATGGAAATGAAATCAAGTCTAAATATTTTTAACTCTAAAACCTCACGTCGCTCTTTGAACACCCCCAGTTTTAAAACGTTTTCAGAAACACGTTTAAATTTGTTTTCATAATTTAATAAACCAAACAAAAACATAAACCATTTACCAAATAAAATTCAAACATTAAAAGTTCTGAGTAGTTTATAAATTTAAAATAAAATATCGAAATAAAACTGTATAATACATTTGTAATAAAATAATTTAACCTGAAAACTTCTTTCTCAAACCACTCTCAACATACTGAAAAATTTATAAAACTGTTCAACTGAAACCGTCATACTTAAAAACCTTTTTCGCTGCCATAAACTCATCACTCAAAATACTTAACAGTTGAAAACACACACCAGTCAGTTACCCGGAGAATCTGTCATACATGCGCAGAGCCGAGAATCTGTCAT
>QANW01000991.1:293532-363361 GCA_003254865.1 Dryas drummondii | reverse complement strand
GAAAATCATAATCACTTATAAAAATTCAACCCCAAATTATTTAAACTCAAACCATACTCAATTAAAACTCGGAATAAGCAAATAAATTCAATCATAAAGTAAATAAAATGTTTTTAAAACAAAAGTCCACTCACTGTGATATCTCTAGCTTCGATCCTCCTCCGGGTCGTCTCGAGCCACGATCGTCTCGCCTATAGAATAAATCAATAAAGCCATAGATTAGCCTCGGTTCTACGACATTTAAAGAGTGTGTGTGTATAGCCTAACGTCCCTCCCGTCTCACATTTTTCCTACTAGTTAGAAATCGTTTTTCTTTAAACTATATACTCTCACCCTATTCCAAATCCATCCCGACTCCAACTACGACACCCACGTCCTTAACTTTATCCATAATTTCAAGAGAAAACCGGCAAGTGGCCTAACTTTACTTGGGGTCGTCCTAGAATTAAAGACGATCCCCATAAAGTGTTCGATCACGAGCCAAATTGAAATTCCGTCGCTCAAGTTGCACCCACCTATTCAAAATCATCAACCAACTCAATTTTAGCACCCCAATTAGCGCTAGATAATTTACGTGACAGCCAGGTGGTCAGAACCCACGCTGTCGCCGCTCAAATTGGCGGCACCAAACTATATTGCACAAATTCCTCCAAATTACTCTATATTTCTGATTCTAAACATTCCTGAGGTCTTATGGGGAAGAATTTCGTCCATATAAAACCACAAGAACATCCTTCTAAAACTGAAATCCTCATATATCCCGAATGGCTCAAAATCCCCAAACTCAATCTTCCATATAAACTCAAAATTAAACAGCCACAACACAAGATATTGAAAGCCCATTGAGAGGGAGATAAAACCCACCTGAAAACAAGTTGGATGGAGGCCGGAGGTGGTCCGAACCGACAAAGAGAGGAGGCGGCAGCTGGGTGGTTTTCTGGCGAGTTTTTGCGTGCAGAGGGGCAGCTCGGCAATGAGGGCGACTGGGAGGTGAAGGTCGGCTTGAGGGGGAGGTCGCCGGTGGTCAGTGTCGGCGGGAGAGTCGCCGGATGTGGGCTGGGTGGCTAGGTTGATCGCGCGCAGGGGCTGGGTGTCTGGGTTGATCGCGCGCAGGGGCTGGCTGGAGGAAGAACCGGCAAGCTGACCAGCGTCGGGGAGACACGCCGGTGATCAGGGTCGGCGGGTGGTGGCCGGACTTGATCTCAGCTGGTGTGTGCAGGAGGTTGCCGAAGAGAAGAGAGGAAGAGAGAGTGCGGGGGGGGGGGAGAGAGTGTGTGCGGGAGTGAGAAAGAGAAAGTGAATATAAGAGAGAGATGGAGGGTTCTAGAAAATGCTAGAGAGAGAGAGAAACTACTTAAAAAAAATCTGATTTTTTTAAACCCAATTTGTCAATTTTACAAAATTGCCCCTCGCTTCGAACATTTATATCTTTCAAACCGCAACTCGGTTCGACGCGTGCTACGTGTCTATGAAATCGTGGACTCGAAACCTATCTAACGGGTCCAAAGTCAAAACCAAAAGCACTTTTATTTTAAAGTCAAATTTTTGGTCAAGCTCAAATTAAAACAAATAAATAAATAATTAAATCAAAACCCTTTTTATTTTTCAAATAAATCTCAAAATCTTTAAAATACAATTCCACATCCTTTAAAAGAAATCTCTTAAAACATAATTAAATAAAAATTTAAATTTCTAGTGAAAATTTGGGTCGGGTCGTTACACGTCGGGGAAGATGGCCGGCGCCGGGGGAATGGGTCGGTGCCTGGGACGTTGGTCGGTGGCCTTGGGTCGCCGAGAAGCTGGTCGGGAAAGCGGTATGGCCTGCTAGAGTCGCGCGCAGAGGAGAGAGAAGAGGGTTGGGGAGAGGAAGAGAGAATGAGCTCGGGGGGGTGGTCTGTGGAGTCGGTGACGACGAGAGGGACTCGTCGCCGGCCTCTAGTCGCCGGGAAGTAGGCCGGAGCTGGCCGCGCCGGTGAGAGAAGAGAGGGGGAGGTGAGTGAGCTCGGGGAGAGAGAGGGAGAAGTGAGAGAGTGCGGGAGAGAGAGAGAAATAGAAAGGGAGAGAAAGTTCTAGAGAGAGAGAGTGTTGTGGAAAAATCTAGAGAGAGAGAGAGGAAATCTGATTTTTAAAACCTACTTTTATAAATTTACAACATTGCCCCTCACTTTAAACGCCTATATCTTTCAAACCGTAACTCGGATTGGCGCATGCCGCGTGTCTATGAAATCGTGAGTTCGAAACCTTTCTAACGGACCCAAAGTCAAAATCGTAAACCCATTCATTTTAAAAGTCAACTTTTGGTCAAGCTTAAATTAAAACAAAAATAAATAAATCAAAACTCTTTTTATTTTCCAAATAAATCTCAAAATCTTTAAAATACAATCCAACATCTTTTATAAACCTCTTAAAAACATAGTTAAACAAAAATTTAAATTTCTAGTGAAAATTTGGGTCGGGTCGTTACATTGATGTCTCCTTTATGAGCTGAGTTAACATCTCCTTGATAGAAGGGTCCTCTTGTTGCACTGGAGGAGCTTGATAAGATTGCTGATACGGCCTTGAAAAATTAGATGGTCCCAAGGTATTCTGTGAGTTACTCCAAGAAAAGTTAGGATGTTGTTTCCACCCCAGATTATAAGTGTTTGAATAGGGATCGTTTCGCGGCCTTCCATTGAATGCATTGACCTCTTGTAGATCTTCTAATGTAGGATTTCACGGACAATTTGCGGTGTCATGAGCGATGCTAACACACAAAGTACATGGTTGTGCCGTGACCTTGGTCACTAATGGTGCGAGAAGCTTTGTTAGAGCTGCAACCTGTGCTTCCAAAATTGCCCTAGAATTAACTTCATACATGCCTCCTTTCTTCGGAGCCGTAACTTGAGAATTCCCCGTCGGAAGGTCCCAATGCTCTGAGTTCTCACAGATAGTCTCAAAAATATCGATTGCCTCATCTGCAGTTTTATCCATTAAATTGCCACCCACTGTTGAGTCGACCATACTTCTGCTCTGAGGTTGAAGCTCTCTAAAAAAATATTGGACTTTCTACCAAGTATCAATCCCATGATGAGGACATTGAAGATAAAAATCCTTGTAACGCTCCCAGCTTTCATGGAATTGCTCACCGTCCAGCTGACGAAAACTCATAATGTTATTTAACACGGCATTGGTTTTTCGAGCAGGAAAATATTTACTCAAAAATTTCTTGGATAACTTTGTCCAATAGTTGATCGATGCCGCAGGAAGAGAGTCAAACCAGTTCAATGCCTTATCCCTCGACGAAAATGGAAACAAATGAAGTCGAACTTGTTCCTTAGTTATCCCGGCATAGTTGAATGTGGAGCAAATATTGAAAAACGTCTTGAGATAGTTGTAAGGATTTTCTTCCTCTTTTCCATGGAAGATGGGCAAGGATTGAATGGTTTGTGGACGAATTTTGAAACGCTGCACGATCGGAGTTAAGACAATGCACGAAGGAGCACTGTATTCCGCAGGGACGGTGTAATCTCGAAGCTTCCTGGTGGTTCTGGGTTAGGTAGTATTAGTTGATCCCCCATGACTGGTCTTATGACAGCTCGTTGCCTTTCCTGCCTTCGCTGATTGCGGACAGTGCGCTCAAGTTCGTGATCGATTGGAATGAGCGCTAAATTGAGCGATCGTCTCCCGTGCATACACTTTGTACAAACTTATACTTATTGACCCCAAATTAAATGGGCAAACAGAGAATACCAACAAATATCAGAAAATACCCAATAAAATCCAAATACACTTTGTGCTATTTACCCCTATTTCAAATGGATTGGCAGCAAATCCAAAACTAATTAAAAATCTCAAATTAAATATCAACTCACTAGAAGTCTGGAGCGGTTAATCGACGGAGCTCCGCTATGGGCTGTCGTCAAAACAAAGATATGATACCCATTTGCTCTGCTTGACGGGAGAGAAGGATTCTATTGGCTGGAAGTCTTGGGTAGCGTCAACTCGAACTCAAATCAGTAGTGCCAACTTACCTGATGGGTCGAACTCAGATCACCCAAAAATGTGATGGATCTTTGCTGTGATGTCGATGGGCTTTGCTAAGAAGAGAAGGAACTTGCCGGTAATGCCGAAGTCAAAGATGGTGATTTCGGCGTTGAGCTAGCCGTTGATGGAGCTTTGCTGATAAGAGAAGAGAGGAGAAAGATCGGATATCCTTTTGAGTTGAAAAAAAAATTTCCGCTCGCTGCAAGTGAACGGGCCTTTTTGATTTGAGAAGAGATATGTACGTAGTTTTCTTGCTGGTAGGAATGGATGCTAGAAAGAGAAGAAGCCCATCTCTTAGAGTAGATAATGGGTCCCACACCAATTAGCTTTCCTTGTCTTCTCCTTTTTCAATTTCAACCCCACTTGCCAAAATCAATCACGTGCACACTTTTTTTTTGTTAAGAAAAGAGAGACTTCCTCTAGCAAAGGACCTGATAAAAGCAACAACAAAAACAAAAATAGAAAGTCAGCCCATTTCTTAGTCCCGTAATGGAAAGGAAAGGTGAACCCAAATTTTTATTATTATTATTATTATTATTATTATTTTTTTTTTAACTAAAATTATAGCTCCTAAACTAAATGAAACTAGAAACCAAAAAGAATTAGATGAAAATTAGAAATCCGAATTCTAAACTAAATGAAATAATCCCCTGCAACGGCGCCAAAAACTTGATGAGTTGTCCTGCAAATATACAGGGTGGATGTAATATAATATATAGAAAAAAGTTGTCGTACCCACGAGGACTTTTTAATTTAATTCAAAAGCTTAAATTCCTTATTTAGATCTAATAAAAATATAGACAACTTGAAAATTAAAAATGACTTTGAGAATATTATTGTAATGATTTATGATGAGAGCAAATGAAAACGCAAGAATTAAAAACAAGGATCAAGAACAATAAGTAAACTAATGAAAATAAAATATTATGGTTTAACAATCAATTGGAAGAACTAGGGATTCGGAATCAACCACAAGCAATCCAGTTTAGGTTTTAATACATTCAACAAATTCTTTTGATTCTTTAGATGATAATTCTCGTATCTAAGTTCCTCTCAGACACTTAGACCATAGTTTTTCTTAAGTGCATGGTCCTTTCCTTCTCAGGCAAAGGTCGTAAACCCTAACATGCAATTTATTCTTCTCAGACACAAATTTAACAAATAGGATTCATTATGTTCTATAAAACAAGAGAACCAAGAAAATCATTACTCTCTCGATCAACAATGTAATTTACCACACTCAATCACAAGAAACTAATTCAACTCCAAATTTACTAGATGCAAAGCCCTAAGGTGCGCAATCAAAGAACTTAACAAATAGCAACAATAAAACAGTGATTAAGCATTCATCTAAAAGAAACTAAAAATCCATTAAATAAATATTAAAAACCATAAACATTCATGCTAGAGCATCATCCTATCCTTAGATAAAGAATTTAGCTACTCATGTTTAAAGAAAACATAATTAAAATTCTAGAAAGCATTAAAAATTTATGAACAATGACAACGGATGGAAGAAAACAATGATGGCAGCCACTTCTTGTCTCTCTTTCTTGAAAAAAAAAAAAAACCCATTTAAGAGGATGATCTCCTCCCTTTAAATAAGAAACAAATCCTTTTCTTATTTGGTAAAGACTTTCCTTGTTGGACTTGGATTATTCTTATGATGATTTGGCACTCAAAATCCCAATAAAAATAAGATTAGACCTTAAAAAATAAACCTGGATCCCTCCAGATACTTCCCAAATACACATAACATCAATTGGGCTTCAAGAAAGAAATCTAAAAAGAATTACTTTGCATTTTCGCACAAAATTTTCTGCCTGAATTGCCTTCACTCAAATAGCCATAACTTCTCCTAGAAAAATGCAAATCATGAACCGTAAAATTTCTCAGAAAGCTAACATCCGTATATTTCCAACGGTATAAGGCACGACATTTGGTTTGTTCCGAGGAGGTGCAGTTTATTCCGCGAAGTTGACTGATTTGCCCAGTAATTTCTACTCCAAAAATATCGATTTTGCTTTGTTTTCTCCTCTTTACTCTTCAAACCTATAAAAATACAAAACTGAATTAAAACGAACTAAAAACACTCAAAAACATAACAATAATCCAAGAACAAGAATATAAAAGTATAAGAAATAATGGTCAGTTCAGCATCCAAGTTTCTTTTGAGATTTTATCCAGTTAGTAAGACCACTATTATGAGGAAGCAAATCTTAGGGTTTACACAATCAGAGGATGAAGTGTTTCATGAGAGTTGGAAAAGGTACTAAGAGCTTCTAAATTCTTGTCCACACCATAACTTGGCCCCATGGATGTAGATTGAGTATTTTTATGAGGGTTTCTTAGATCAAGATCGTAACATGGTGGATATGACATGTGGAGGAGCATTGAAAAAGAAAACTGTTGAAGATGCATGGGCACTCTTTGATACATTGGCGTTGAATTCGCAACAATGGAATAGATGGAAAGGAGTGGAAAAGAAATCGGCTATGGAAGTTGAGATGTCCGAGCTTAAGCAGATGATGCATGTTATGATGGCAAATCAAGATGCTAGGTCATCACAAGGAGAGCCATGTTTTGAGGTTGAAAAAGTTCAAGCTAGACCAAGTGTACCATCCTCTGTTGAGCAACAAAGTACTTATTTGGAGGATATGATTGCTACAGTAGCTCAAAGTACAACCTCGATGTCTAATGATACCTAGTCATTCATGAATAGAATCGAGGAGCAGTTTAGTGTTACAGCTAGAGCTATTTCGAGTTTGGAAGCCCAATTGGAACAAGTGACCCTAGCTTTGGATAAAGTGGTAAAGGGTACACCAATTCAAGATAAGGCTGAAGCAATCACTACTTTGAGAAGTGGGAGAGTTGTTGACAACAAAGTGGGTACTACTCAAGATGTCAATCGAGACAATGAGGATGAAATTGAGATCCTAGAGCTTGAACAAGTGGAAAAGTACAAGAGGGATAAAGTAGAGATTAAGAATGAGGAAGAGGAGGAAAGAAAGAAGCAAGAAAACCTCATTGCTACTCAAGCTAGCAAGCAGGCCGTGACTACCTCCTCTATCCTAAGAGCTCCATTACCTTTCCTTCAACGTCAAAGGAAGCAAAATAAGGATGAGCAAGCCAAGGAAATTTTGGAGATGTTTAAAAAAGTAGAAATCAACATTCCTTTGCTTGATGCTATTCAGCAAATTCCTAAGTATACCAAGTTTTTGAAGGAATTGTGTACACATAAGAGGAGATTCAAAGAGCATGAGCAAGTGTGTTTAAGTGAAGAAGTGAGTGCTATTTTGCAAAGGAAGTTGCCGCCTAAGTTTAAAGACCCTAGAAGCTTTACAATTCCATGTTTGGTTGGAAATCAATAATTCGAAAAGGCATTGTTGGATCTTGGTGCAAGTATTAATTTGATGCCATATTCAGTTTTTGAGCAATTGGGTATAGGAGGGCTTAAACCCACTGGTGTTACTCTTCAATTGGCAGATCGTTCAGTAAAGGTTCTAAGCGGTGTGATTGAAGATGTATTGGTTCAAGTTGCGGATTTGATCATGCCTGCGGATTTCATTATTCTTGAGATGGAAGATACTCCAGTTAAAGGAAAAGAGCTACCAATCATATTGGGAAGACCATTCATGGCCACGACAAACACCAAGATTGATGTGAGTAATGGGAAGTTGACAATGTCTGTTCTTGGTGAAAAGGTAGAGTTTGATGTTTTTGGTGCTATGAAATATCCGAGAGAGGAGAATGATTGTTTAAGAATTGATATTTTGGATCCATTGGTTGAAGAAGTGTGTGAGACTAGCTTTGCAGAGGACCCATTGGAGGTTGCTTTGGGAACACCAGAGTCAAGTGAACAAGATGAAAGAGTGGAAGAAATCCATACACTTTTGGAAGGCACCCAAGCACTTAAGAATAAGTGGTCCAACCCTTTTGAAATGTTAGTATCCACTAATCCTAAGTCGCTTCCTTCCATTGAACAAGCACCTAAATTGGAGCTAAAGCCATTACCTGAGCATTTGAAATATGCATTCTTGGGAGAAGATGAGACATTGCTTGTGATTATTGCATCTAATTTGAGTACACGTGAGGAAGAAAGACTCTTAGGAATTTTGAAAGAAAATCGGTTAGCATTGGAATGAACCATAGCCGATATCAAGGGGATCTCACCAACAGTGTGTATGCATAAGATTTTACTTGAGGAGGAATCTAAACCTATCTGTGATGCCCAAAGAAGACTAAATCCAACTCTGAAAGAAGTTGTGCGTAATGAGGTAATCAAATTGTTGGATGTTGGTATTATTTATCCTATTAGTGATTCAAAGTGGGTTAGTCATGTTTAAGTGGTGCCAAAGAAAAGTGGAAATACTGCGGTGAAGAATGAGCATAATGAGTTGGTTCCCCAAAGGACATAAACCGGTTGGCGTGTTTGTATTGACTATCGGAAGCTTAACACCACGACAAGAAAAGATCATTTTCCTCTGTCATTCATTGACCAGATGTTAGAAAAATTGGCTGGCCATAGTCACTATTGTTTTTTGGATGGTTATAGTGGGTACAATCACATTCACATGTCCGTTTGGTACGTTTGCTTATAGAAGGATGTCATTCGGATTATGTAATGCGCCCGCAACATTTCAGAGATGCATGATATCTATCTTTTCCGACATGGTGGAACAAATCATTGATGTATTTATGGATGATTTCTCTGTTTTTTGTTCTTATTTTGATGCATGCTTGGATAATATGTCTCTTGTTTTGAAAAGATGTCAAGAAGCCAATTTAGTGCTTAATTGGGAAAAATATCATTTTATGGTATAATAAGGGATAGTTCTGGGTCATGTGATTTCTAAGGATGGTATACAAGTGGATAAGGCCAAGATTGATGTAATACAAAGATTGCTGCCTCCATCAAGTGTTAAAGAAGTAAGGAGTTTTCTAGGTCATGCTAGGTTTATAGGAGGTTCATTAAGGATTTTTCTAAGATTTCAAGGCCTTTGTGCATTTTATTGCAAAAAGAGGTGAATTTCAAATTTGATGAAGATTGCTTGGTTGCATTTAACAAGTTGAAAAAGCTACTCACCTCCGCTCCAATCATTATGCCACCCGATTGGAATTTTTTTTTTGACCTCATGTGTGATGCGAGTGACTAAGCTATTGGAGCTGTTTTGGGGTAAAGAGTAAAGAAGCTGCCACATATGATTTACTATGCAAGTAGGACTCTAAATGATGCTCAATTAAATTACTACTCTACTACCGAGAAGGAGTTGTTTGCTGTGATCTTTGCTTTGGAGAAATTTAGAAATTATTTGATTGAGTCAAAAGGATGCAAAGCCAAGGTTGATTAGATGGACTCTTGTGCTACAAGAATTTGATATTGAGATCAAAGATAAAAAAGGTTGTGAAAATGTGGTGGCTGACCATTTGAGTAGACTTGTCAATGAGGAACAAGCTGAAGAGGACACATTACCATTACGAGAATCATTCCCAGATGAGCAACTTCTTACTATCTTAACCACTCCATGGTATGCTAACACTAGCGAATTATCTAACAAGTGGAGTGATGCCTAATGATTTGACACACTATCAAAGGAGGAAGTTCTTGCATGATGCTAGACAGTATGTATGGGATGATCCTTACTTGTTCAAATATGGAGCTGACCAATTGATAAGACGATGTGTACCGGAAGTGGAGCAAAAGAATATCATTGAGATATGTCATTCCAAAAAGTGTGGAGGCCATAGAGGGGGAAATAAGACTGCTTACAAGATTCTTCAAGCAAGTTTCTTTTGGCCCACTCTTTTTCATAACTGTTATTAGTTTTACCTCACGTGCGATACATGTCAGAAGATGGGAAACATTTATGCTCGTGATCAAATGCCGTTGAACTATATGTTTCGAGATATTTGATGTTTGGGGCATAGATTTCATAGGACCATTGTCTTCTTCTTTTGGATTCGAGTATATTCTGGTGGGGGTTGATTATGTGTCTAAATGGGTGGAAGTTGTCGCCTGTAGGACTAATGATGCACGAGTGCTCCTCAATTTCCTTAAGACCAACATCTTTGCACGATTCGGTACCCTAAGAGCAATCATTAGTGATGGAGGATCGCATTTTTGCAATAAGTTGTTTGAAGCATTGATGAAGAAATATGGAATAAGGCATAAAGTGGCTACTCCATATCATCCACATACGAGTGGGCAAGTGGAAGTTTCTAATCGTGAGATCACGTTCATTTCGGAACGAACTGTGCTTGCTAATAGGAAGGATTGGTCTACCAAGCTTAATGATGCATTATGGGCTTATTGCACTACTTACAAGACACCCATTGGAATGTCCCCGTTTCGATTAATCTAAGGGAAAGCCTGTCATTTACCAGTTGAGCTTGTGTAACGACCCGACCCAAGTTTCACTGGAAATTTAAATTTTTATTTAACTTTGGTTTTAAGAGGGTTTTAAGGAAGTTTAGTTTTGCGACCTTGGAAATTTTTTTACTTTGAGAGTTTATTTAATGTTTTCACTGAAATTGATTTAACGTTATTTAAAATTTTAATTTAGATTTAAAATGTTTCATTTTAAGATTTGTAAGACCATGTAATTTTCTAAGTTTTGTTTTGAAAAGTATTTTAAAGATTGGAGAATTCATTGTGATTATTTTGGGAATTTATTGAGAAATAAAATGTTTTGGATTTATTTTAAATTTTCGTTTTAAATCAGACTTGACCCCAACGTTGACTTTTAAAATTAGTGGGCGTTCGTTTTTGACTTTTGGCCCGTTGGATAGATCCCGATCCCACGAGTTCGTAGACATGAAGCACGCGTAGAACAGAGTTACGGTTTGGATTTTACAGACGAACAAAGTTTGGAGGGCATTTTAGACTTTTGCATTCTAGGGATTTCTAGAAAGATCCAAATTTTTATTTAAATTCATATCTCTCTCTCTCTCTCTCTCTCTCTCTCTCTCCTCAGACACACCCCCCCGATTCTCTCTCTTTCCTCTCCTTTCTCTTTGGCCGACTGTCTCCTCCGGCGAGTGTCTTGCCGTCCGGCAGCCAATGGCGACGAGAGACCCACCCATCACCTCGCCTTCTCCTTCTCCATCTTCCCCTAGCCTCTAATCACCCAATCGGATCACCACCACGACGTGACAGCGTGAAATCCGAAGCCAGCCCCTGCAGATGACTTGGATTTTCCGGCCAAATTGCGAGGTCCGACCACTACAAATCGATTCCCTTCGACGTTATGAGCTTCCCTATACAATTCTTTCACTCCGACAACCTCCCAAAACGGTGGTGCGAAGCTAGAAGACCGCGGCTACTCCGGTGGCCGTTCCGGCGATCTCATTTTTCCGGCGACGACGGGACACCGGACCCGCTGGGTCTTGATCCTCTCGCCATGGCGAGTTCAGTCATGGTGCTCCCATGCTCCGGTGATGCCCTATGACGGAGCAATGAGCCCGAGAAGCCCGACGCAATCGCCGGCTTCCGCCGTCGATTCCGGCGTTTCCGGCGAGATTTGGCCATCTACTCAGTTACGAAAATTGACCCTCTAGGTACGGGCTATCTTTCCCCTAAGGTGTGTTTTCCCAATTTTGAGAAATTGAAAATTTGATTTTAGGGTGTTTGTTATATTTCGAATTTCTTGAAATTGGATTTGAATTTGAATTGTTTTTGTGCAATTGAAGGTTTTATTATGTAATTAGAATTATTTGGAGTTGAATTTGGGTATTCCTAGTTTTGTGCCGCTGCTGCCACCGTTGGCCCCACCCCTCGTGGCGGCAGGTTGGATGGTTTCTCGGATTTTTCCACTTTCTTAGGGTTCTAGTAGCTTAATTCTAGGTTCGGTGACTACCTGGGATTATTTTTGTGTGTTGTTTATGGCCGGGCAGCCACCGTGTGTGGTGGTTGGCCGCTCGTTTCGGTTGTTTAACAGCTAGTTAAAGAATATAGTGTATATTGTTGGTTGTCTGGTATTAAAAGGTACATGGGCTCGGGAAATCTCATTCTCGATATCGTTATGCTGTCGGATTTGGTATCTGAGTAATGGCACCATGAAGGGTACTTCGCTCTTTTACGTAGTTAAATTGTGAGTGAAACGTATTGGACTTTTAATGTAGAGTACCGTTAAATAATTGTCGGTTTTGTGTAATTTGATGCTTTATGTTAGAGGAAGCTAAGTATAGGATTTAGACCATGGGAAGGAATTGACGAGGTTTGAGACTAAAGGATTAAGCGAGGACTAAGTAATTATTATACCATAGACTGTGAGTAGGAATGACAAACAAGTAAGGGGTCATGAGTAGGAATCAATTTCGGAAAGGTTTCGGTATAGTTCGGGGCAGACAGTGAGTGGACTTGGTTTCTTGAACGTTTTTATTTATTTCATGGATTTGTTCATATTTTATATCTTGAGTAATTGATTTATGAGTAGTGAGTTATGATTTTGTTTTCTTTGAAATGATTTTTCATGAACTTTGAGATTTAAGTCATGAATATTATAATGAGTTTTATCCAAATATGAGGTTGTGAGTTTGATCTTGATTTTAAATTGATTATGGTTTTATGTGGTTATTTGCCTAATTAATCATTTGAAAATCAAATATGAGATTTTATCTAGTTTCTTGTTTTATATATATACGCACGAATTATTGCATATTTTTATTTATGGTCAAACGTTTTGACTTGGTTTTATGTATTGGAACGTAATTTATTGAGTACTATTTTACTAGGTGTGTTTATATATTTTGGTTTGAGGATTAAAAGTTCTGAGAATGCTATAAAGTTATTTTCTATTGGTGGAATAAGAGATTTGGTTTGGTTATGAGAAATAGTTTTAAAACCACCTTTTCAGTACCCTCCAGGTTATCAGATAAATAGGTCTTTGGGACCCATCACAGTACACATATAGGCTTTGGGCCGTGTGTCGGGATGCTTCGCCATTTGGGGGCCGCTCTGCATGCGTATGACAGATCCTCGGCTCTACGCATGTATGACAGAATATTTGGCTCTGCATGCGTATGACAGATTCTCGGCTCTGCGCATGTATGACAGAATATATGGCTCTGCATGCGTATGACAGATTCTCGGCTCTGCGCATGTATGACAGATTCTCCGGGTAACTGACTGGTGTGTGTTTTCAATTGTTAAGGGTTTTAAGTGATGAGTTTATGTCAGCAAAGATTTTTAAGTAAGACGGTTTCAGTTGAACAGTTTTATTGATTTTCAGCTCAAGTTATTTATTTATACTGACAGTATCGATTTCAGTTTGAGAACTTGGATTTTCAAAGTTTGATTTTTAGCTTCGAATTTTATTATTTTACTGGGAAATGGTTTTAAAAACTGGGGGATTTCAAAGGACATCGTAAGGTTTTTAAAGTTAAACATGTGTAAAAGGATTTTTCTGAAAAGATATTTTATCTTTGATTTTCATTTCCATTTAACTGTACACTCACTGAGAGTCTTTCTCACATTTTTTATACCCCCCCAGGTAGTAGCGACCACTGAGGTCGGACCGTACTACGTTGAGACATTCGAGTTCTCGTCTCCAGCTTATAGATATATTAGGATTTAAGGTTTCCCTTGAAATAAATAAAATGAGATATAATTGTATAGTGGATTAGATATGCTCTGATTGGGGTTGTATTACTTGTGGTGGGCTTGAGATCTTATTTTTGGTTGTGGTAGAGGTGGTTGCGGTTTAGAAGTGCTTTTAACAGGTTTTGGAATTTCTGGGTTAGTCCATTTTCAGGGGAGGTTCTGCCGAATTTTCGGTAGAATTTTTCCTTGAACTTGGATTCCCGCAGGATCTCTCCGGGTTTCAGGGTGGAATCCGGGGGCGGTCCTGACAGCTTGAGCCTAAGGCATATTGGGCGATTAAGAAATTCAATATTGATATAAACATAGCTGGTGACAGAAGGAAGTTGCAACTTAGTGAGCTGGAGGAAATGCGACATTTTGCATATGAGAACAGTAAGTTGTACAAGGAAATGACCAAGCGGTATCATGATAAGAAGTTACGGCTAAGGAAATTCATCGTTGGAGGGAAGGTGTTATTATATGACACAAGATTACGTCTCTTCCCAGGCCAGTTGTGTTCTAGATGGACTGGACCCTATGAGGTGATTAGAGTGTTTCCTTATAGAACAATTGAAATCAAGAATCCGAAGAATGGGAACATATTTAAAGTCAATGGCCATCGTGTAAAGCCTTTCCTTGAACTTGATTTTGAGCTGAACCAAGAAGAGTTTGATTTCTAGTACAAGACTAGGTCTAGCTGAAGACATGAAACTTAGCACTTCTTGGGTGGCAACCCAAGGGATGGAAGAAGAAGAGGTGTGGGCAAGCCATTTTCACACCAGCCAAGGTATGTTTTTCATCCTCTCTTTGCTCATTTAAGTAGTTTTGTTTTATTTGTTGTTTTTCCCTTCCTCTTTCCACTACATTGTGCATTGCACTTGTCATTCATTTAACATTGAGGACAATGTTTCCTTTAAGTTTGGGGGTGGGGAATGCAACGTATTTTTATTTTTATTTAGTTAGTGTGTTTGTCGTTAGTTTTTATGTTTGTAGTTTTTAGAAAAAAAAAATATATATATATATATTTGAATATTAGCTCTGGAGCTTCGGTTCTCTCCCTTGAGGACCGGTCCTCTTGAATACTTTCTGGAGCCGACCTCTCTGGAGGTCCGGTCCTCTAAGGCATTTTTCTATTAAAAACAAATATAAAAAAATTTATCTTTCATTTTGAAACTGAGGGTGTCAAACCCACATCAAAATTCACTTATTCTTAAGATTTCATCCACCTTAGTGATGTATTCGAATCTTTAGAAGTGTGCAACAGTGTTTTAACAACAAAGTTTTTAAGTCTTTTTGTTTGTTTTGGGTAGTCATGAGTCCCCAACTAATTGATTTGATTGTATATGGTTGTTATGAGTATGTTTAGCTTGTATATATAGTGTGTATTCTTCTTTTTCTAGTATTACTTCATAACATGCTTTACAACTCTATGAGCTTGGGCCTTGATTTCATGAACTTAAATGATGACTAGAGATGCATATACTTGATAGAGTAGACTTGTATGACCCAAGTGAGCTTTTGAGCCCTGTACTTCAATTTTTGAGTCTTAATATTACTCTAATCTTTTCTTGTCATATAAAGTTGTTGTGATCTCATTACTCTTTCTTTTGATTAAGTACTTGGAATATAATTGTGAATTAAGGAACTAGAACTTCCTTCTTATTCTATACAAGGCATGTGTATAACTACATGAATCTTAAGAAATGATATTAGACCTTTTTGTTTTTAACCCATAGCCTAAATCCTACCTTGTGTTATAACCTTAGACAATTACCTTGAGCCTGATAACCTTTTCTTTGTTTCCCCTATACCAAATCTTAAGTTTGGGGAAGTTTCACTCCTCTACCCTTTTACCTTACCTATGGATTTGTATGAAGTTGGTGAATTGAGAGGTTGAAAAGAAATGTTTAGGCGCAGCTTGATGTGAAAGACAATGAATTGTGCTTAAGAATGTATGTCGTACCCTTGAAAAAAAAAAAAAAAGGAAAAGGGACGATTTCAAAAGATTGAAGTAGAAAGATGTTCAAATTCGAGCTATGAGTGCAAATTATGTAAGGAATACCTCCATTGTTTTCTTTGTGCAAATCCATAGTCTGTAGCCCTTTGTTATCCGTTTCATTTCAATACCATATCCTAACCTAAGCCTTTATTACAACCCTTATGAAAGCCCCACTTTATCTTGGGAGAATTGTGGTTCATCATTTGGAGTCTTAATGAAAGGGAAGCCTATGGTTATTGATTCAATTCCAAGTACTTTAATTCCTTTTCTTGAGATCAGTGCTTTTGTTTCAATGTGCCTTTCTTTCATGTAAAATATGTGAGCTCTTGTATTTGTTTTCATATCATCTCTCACATATACTTGAGTGCACATGTCAACCCAATCTCTGAGCGCTTTATTATTAAGGGTATGTCATTGTGAAAATTAGAGTTGATGCTATTCTGAATATGTTGATTTAGTCTTGTTTGTCTAACACTTGAGTTTGTGTTAAGGATGGCCTATATGCTCAATGGAGGAGTAATGTATGTTAATTGAAGCATTTTTAGAATTTGAAGAATAAATTCTATATGTACCTTGCTTGACTATGCTATTGATAACTATACTCATGAATTCATGTGTTGGGATGTTTTGAGTCTGTCTTGAGTCTCTTCTTTGTTCCTTTTGCTCGAAGACTAGCAAAATCTAAGTTCGGGGGTGTGTTGAGTGCTCATTTTATACTATTGTATGATACTAATTTCCTAACCTAGAGTGCAAAAACTCGATATTTTGTGTTTTGTTAGTTTGTTTTTGCTTTTATAGGATAAAATGAGCAAAGAAAAGAAAAGGAGCCAAAAAAAGCAGTTTTAGGACATTTCCTAGTCAAAACAGGAAAAGCTGAATCTCTGTCAAACTAGGATTCTTAATCTCACAAGGATAGATCAAGCTTGAATAAGAAGAAATCATGAAAATTTGAGGCCAAAAATGAGAAATCCTAATTGAACTAGGAAACCTAATCTGGATAGGAAATGGTGTCCTAATAAAGATAGGAATCATGATGGGCAAAATGGTAAATGTGAAATCTAAGTGAGATAGGGATTCTACTTCTACAAGGATTCCTTGGTGGACGAGGAGAAGTGGTCAACATTCAACTCACCAAGTCAAAGGTTCCAGAAGATTCTAGAAGGCTTGAGCTGCAAGAAGGGATGATTGGGCCCTAAGTCTATGCCATGCGCCAAGCCCAAGAGGATGAAGTCACATGTCTATTTCTTGGCCAAGAAGACTTTCCTTTAAGTTGAAATTCTGATTTGGATAGGAGATATTTTAAGATTTGGTCAAAGATCACAAAGAATACAAGTGAAATAAGGAAAGTCAAAACCCTGTGAAAATGAGTAGCAACTTCGACAGCTTGTCCAGACGTCTACATATCGAATTTGAGGGCATTCCATATATGGTTGGAAAGCTACAGGTGTTAGCTTCTGACATGTCTAACCTAAGTTATAGCCATTTTAGTGAAGGCAGCGCAACAGACCCGGGACCAGAAACGGAAGTGACGCCCAAGAAATGTTCAAGACCCATTCCTTGCTATCCTTTTTGGTACCCAAAGCCCACAAGTTGACCTAATTGACAAGGAAACTTCTCAATCCCACATTGAAAATGAGAGGAAAGCTTCAGTCCTCTTCACTCTATAAATACATCTTTATAGCACAAAGAGAGGGTCCCTTGCAAAGTTCTGAAAAACCCTAGTATCTCTCTCTCTCTCTCTCTCTCTCTCCCTCTCTCTCTCTCTCTCTCTTTTAGCTGCCAAACCCGAGCTGCTCTCTCTCTCTCCCCTTTCTTTTTCTCACATAGCTACCTATCTCTCTCTTTCTCTTTGTTTGTTTGTGTCGAGCCTTAGGAGAAGAAGGAGCAACAGCGCCGTTGCCACCTTGCTGCTGTGTTGCAGTGGAGCCTAAGGGCAGCCAAGTTGCCGTCTTTCTCTCCCTTCTTCCCTTTTATTTTCCTAGTTTTGATTATGTTTTATTGATTCGTTAATTTAATTATGCATAGCTAAATATTTAGCTAGGGCTATGATGAAGCCCTAGTGATGCTACTTACTTCTACTATGGATTATTGAGTTTCAATTGCTTTACATGTTGACAAATTTTGGATCTCTGTTTAAATTGATTCTATATGTTTTGCATCTTTGACTAATCACCTTAGGTTGCATGCATCTAGATTAATGTCGTGAAACTAAACAGGCTCGAAAGGATGATAGTTTTAGTAGGCAACAAGTGGATATCCTAAGATAATATTCATGAGAAAAGGGATTATAAATGGTCATAGGTTACAATTCGGATGGGTCTATGCTCTATATGTTTGTCACTCTCACAAATTGTAACGACTTTTACATGGATAACAGTTGTCTTAAGTACGCTTAGGGAACATGCAAGTTAACTGACTTAGGGAGGCCTAAGAAGTTTTTAGTTATGCAAAGTAAGGAGAGTAATTGCTAAAAGTAACTAGCCAAACCTTTTGGTAGACAAACTTTGTTGACATGTTTGCATATTGATTGTTGGTATCCATAGTCAGGTAAATGGTATGTTAGTGGTGGATTCTAACCCCTAGTTCTTCTTTATTATTGTTTTTACTTAAATTAATTCAGTTTGTTATTTTACAGTTTTGTTACTTTATTGTTAGTTTATTCTAGTCTCAAAAACCAATCAAAACCCCCCTATTTGTGTGTGTGAGTTAGTGTACATTTAATTGAATTTAATTGAGTTAGTAATCATAACACTAGTACAATTCCCGATGGGATTGACCTCGTATTTGCAAGCTTTGCTACTCTGCGATTCGTGCACTTGCAAGTTAACCTAGAGCTTAGTTAAATGTTAAATAATTTGCTCTAGGAAAACATACAACAAGAATGCACAAAAACGTCATTTCGGTGCATACTCTGTCTACTTTTGTCCAAATTGCACCAAAACATGCTTGGTTGGCAAGAAAGACAAGGGGAAGCACTTTCTCATGTTAGAATTAGTGTTCGAAATTGGACCAAATTGCTCCCGGTTGGCAAAAAAGACATGGGGAAGCATATTCTCATGTTAGCATTAGCGATCTAGACCTACTGAACAACATTTGGTATTAAGAATGCACCGAAACGTCATTTCGGTGCATACTTGGTCCAATTTTGTTCAAATTGTACCAAAATGTGCCATGTTGGCAAGAAAAACATGGGGAAGCACATTATCATGTTAGGATTAGCGTTCTAGACCTATTGAATAACATTTGGTATTAAGAACGCAGTAAAATGTCATTTCGGTGCATACTTAGTCCAGTTTCGTTCAAATTGCACCAAATTGCTCCCGGTTGGCAAGAAAGACATAGGAAATTATTTCTCATGTTAGGATTAGCGTTCTAAACCTATTGAACCACATTTGGTGTTAAGAACGCACAAAAACGTCATTTCGGTGCATACTTGGTCAAATTTTGTCCAAATGGAACCAAAACGTGACCGGTAGGCAAGAGAGACATGGGGAAATACTTTTTCATGTTAGGATTAGTGTTCTAGCTCTATTGAACCACATTTTGTGTTAAGAAAGTACGAAATCATCAGTTCGGTACATATTTGGTTCAATATCATCCAAACTATAAGAAAACGTGACTGGTGGACAAGAAAGACATCAAGAAAAACTTTATTATGTTAGGATTAGCGTTTTAGACATACTGAACCACGTTTGGTGTTAAGAAAGCACCAAAATGTTTTGTTGGTGCATACTTGGTCCAATTTCTTCCAAATTGTACCAAAACGTGACAAGCAAGAACGACATGGGCAAACACTTTCCCATGTTAGAATTAGCGTTCTAGACCTATTGAACCACATTTGATGTTAAGACCGCACGAAATCGTCATTTCAGTACATAATTGGTCCAATTTTTTACAAATTGCACCAAAATGTGACTGGTAAGCAAAAAAGACATGGGAAAACACTTTCTCATGTTAGGATTAGCGTTCTAGATCTATTGAACCACATTTGGTATTAAGAACGCATCGAAACGTCATTTTGGTGCATACTTGGTCCAATTTCGTCCAAATTGCACCAAAACGTGACTGGTAGGCAAGAAACACTTGGGAAAACACTTTCTCATGTTAGGATTAGCGTTCTAGACCTATTGAACCACATTTGGTGTTAAGAATGCACGGAATTGTTATTTCTCATCTTAGTCCAATTTTGTCCGTATTGCACCAAAATGTGCCCGGTTCGCAAGAAAGACATGGGGAAGCACATTCTAATGTTAGGATTAATTTTCTAGACCTACTGAACCACATTTGGTGTTAAGAATGTACGAAAAATAGTCATTTCGGTACATACTTGATCCAATTTCGTCCACTTTGTTCCGAAAAGTGCTCGATTGGCAAGAAAGACATGGGGAAGTACAGTCTCATGTTAGGATTAACGTTATAGACCTATTGAACAACATTTGGTGTTAAGAACGCACGAACTCGTCATTTCAGTACATAATTGGTCCAATTTTTTTCAAATTGCATCAAAATGTGACCGGTAGGCAAGAAAGATATGGGGAAACTCTTTCTCATGTAAGGATTAGCGTTCTAGACCTATTGAACCATAGTTGGTGTTAAGAACACACCGAAACGTCTTTTTGGTGCATACTTGGTCCTATTTTGTCCAAATGGCACCAAAACGTGACCTCGGTAAGAAAGACATGATGAAACACTTTCTCATGTTAGGATTAGTGTTCTAGATCTATTGAACCACATTCGGTATTAAGAACGCACGAAAACGTCATTTATGTGTATACTTGGTCCAATTCGTCCAAATGGCACCAAAACGTGACCGGTAGGCAAGAAAGACATGGGGAAACACTTTATCATGTTAGGATTAGCATTATTAACCTATTCAACGACATTCGGTGTTAAGAACGCACGAAATCTTCATTTCAGTACATATTTGGTACAATTTTGTCCAAACTGCACCAAAATGTGACCGGTAGGAAAGAAAGACATGGAGAAACACTTTCTCATGTTAGGATTAGCGTTCTAGCCCAATTGAACCAGATTTGGTATTAAGAACTCACAAAAACGTCATTTCGGTACAGACTTGGTCCAATTTTGTCCAAATTGCACTAAAACGTGACCGGTTGGCAAGAAAGATATGGGGAAGCACTTTCTCATATTAGGATTAGCATTCTAGACCTATTGAACCACATTTGGTGTTAAGAACGCACTAAATTGTCATTTCGGTACGTAGTTGGTCCAGTTTTGTCCATATTGGACCAAAACGTGCCCGGTTGGCAAGAAAGACATGGGGAATCACATTCTCATATTAGGATTAATGTTATAGACCTATTGAACAACATTTGGTGTTAAGAACGCACGAAATCGTCATTTCAGTACATACTTAGTCCAATTTCGTCCAATTTGTACCAAAACGTGCTTGGTTGGCTATTAAGACATGGTGAACCACATTCTCATGTTAGGATTAGCGTTCCAAACCTATTGAACCACATTTGATGTTAAGAACTCACGAAATCGTCATTTCAATACATAATTGGTCCAATTTTTAACAAATTGCACCAAAATGTGACCGGTAGGCAAGAATGACATGGGGAAACACTTTATCATGTTAGGATTAGCGTTCTAGACCAATTGAACCACATTTGGTGTTAAGAATGCATCAAAACATCATTTCGGTGCATTCTTGGTCTAATTTCGTCTAAATTGCACCAAAACTTGACCCTGATGAAGAGGAGGAGGAGAGTGAGATGGAACACTCATCTGAAGAGGGAGAGGTGCATTCAAAGGAGGTCACTCCTTTGAAGAAAAGAAAATTGAATGTTGCACAAAGCTTGTCCTCTGAAGGAAAGAAAGCTAGAATGTACCAATTGCAAGGGAAAGATATGGGTGGATCGAGTGGTGCTGCTAACCGGGAAAGCAATGGTCATGCCGCAAGGATATCCACTCTCATTCCTAGTTCACTAGTCAATCCCAAAAGCCCACCTCCCAACCTTATCAAGAAATCTCCTCACTTGATGGCAAACCGACCACCACCCTATGCAGCTCCAATGAGGATTATGATGAACTATAAGCAAGGTAACCAAAATCTCCAACAATATGTGGAAGGTTTTCATTTCTTGCAGGTATGAGTACCACCTGAGGTGATGCCGGAAGAGGTAAAGAGTTACTATCTAATCTCCGAATTGAGTGAACCATATTGGAGTGCATTTAGGGATAATTTTCCACCACCACCGTACATGGAGATGAGGGAAAAAGTCTTGGCTTGGGGAAGAAGAAGTGGAGCCACTTCTAGAGTGAACTATGGTATCGCCTCCGCCAATAGTGGTTGCGGGTCCAAGAAGCCGAACACTTGATCACATGGTTTCAATTAGTCCACAAACAATTGCTTTTCAATTCTAGTAGTTTCGCTTTTGATTTATGTTTTGATTGGTTTGAACATTACCAATTATTTTGCTCAAGGATCCCTTATTTTACAAAGTTAGAATTGAGTTTTGGGGACAAAACTCTTTTAAGGGGGAGAGGATGTAACACCCCAAATTTTATTGATTTTGGGTTATGGGTGGTACTAGACTAATTGAATTAGTTAGAAACTAATTGTCACATCTTTTGAACATAAATGTGGATTTGTTTCTACATAAAAAAGTTTATGGAATTTCATTTATTTAGATGGTTTATTTGAAATTATGAACCATATTTATTTTCATATACTTATGGTGATTTCGGAATTTAGACAAATGCACACTTATATTTGCCTAATTTAATTAAATTGCTTACACTTGGTTAATTGGTTGACAAATACAATTTTTGTTCAATTAATTGGTAGTGCCGAAATTCCAAAGGAATGAACAATATACGTATGTTTCTATTTTATTCGAAAATTATTTTAAGGGACCTAATTTAAGTAACATGATTTTAATTAAATCTTTGGGTTACTTAGGTGACATTTTCGGATCAAGACACACACACTCTTACTTGTACAATTATGTGTGTTTGTGACATCTAATTTGTTTAAAAATTAGGATTTCACAACTAGGAATACCAAAGGTTGCAAATTGATTTTAAAACCCTATTTTCTTTGACCAACCTAGACCACTAGGGCTAGAAACCTAGATTTCTTGGGCAAGAGATTAAAATGATGACTTTTGCATGCATGAAGGCCATAAGATAGGCTGGAGATGAGAAGGATTTTCGGCCATAGGGAAATAAAATCAGAAAAAAAGTCATGATGGATTTTATTTAATTGACTTGGATAAGTAAAAGCCTTTGATTGGTTATTGGGCTATTTAGCCTAGAGTCTTAAGCTAAACACTCAATTAAAAAGGGCCAAAGGGATTCGCCAGCCAAAAACCCTGACAAACAGCCCAAAGCTTTGTCAGAAACCTTTTTCACGTAAGATAGGAAGTGACTCTTTAGTTTTCCCTCCAACAGACACAAGAACCCTTTTATAAAACCAACTCCTATTCAGACCAAGAGAACCCATGAAAATTCTGAGTTTACAGAGAAAAAGAGTGAGAGAAAGAGAGAGAACAAAAGAAGAAGAAGAAGAAGAAGGAGGCCAAACCGAAGGGAGAGAGAGGAAGGAGTTCGACTTGCATTGTTCTTTGGGAAACTCAGTAAGAATTAGTAAGAACCCTCATCCTACCCTCTAAGTTTGATTTTCAATACTCTTTTACCTTGTTGAATGGCTAGGGATAAGTGCATCCAAAGAAAAATCCAAGAGTCTCACAACCTAACCTTGTTTTGCAATTTTCGAATTTTCTGACCTTGCCTCACAAAAATTAATTTTTACAGCAATTGGCATGAGGTTTTACAAAACTGTTTTTGTGGCATAAACTAGACAGATATACTTTTCATTCAACCAAGAATCATGCAAATCCCATTTATATTGTGTAACGACCCGACCCAAATTTTTACTAGAAATTTAAATTTTTATTTAACTATGTTTTTAAGAGGTTCATAAAAGATGTTGGATTGTATTTTTAAGATTTTGAGANTTCTCTCCCGCACTCCCCCCTCTCTCTCTCTCTCTCTCTCTCTCTCTCTCTCTCTCTCTCTCCCCGAGCTCATTCACCTCTCCCTCTCTTCTCTCACCGGCGCGGCCAGCTCCGACGACCAGCAACCCCACTGACCCAGTTTTCTCTCTCCCCGTGCTCTCTCTCTCCTTCGTGTCTCTCTTTCTCTCTCCCCCTTCTCGGCGCGCAACACCACCAGGCCGGACCGTCCTCTCCGGCGAGTTTCCCGACCAGCCCAGGCCACCGGCGAGCCTTCCCGACGCCGACCACCTCTCCCGGCCATTCCTCCAGCCAGCCCAGCTCCCACACGCGCGAAAACAGGGCCAGAGGAAGCCCAGCCCGCCGCCTCTTCCTCGCCGGATTCCGGCCAAATCTCAGCCCATTTCATCCACATTTTTGGTGAGTTTTCTTCCTCTTCTATTGGGCCTTCATTTCCCTAAATTCATATTGTTCAATTTCAAGTAATTGGGAATTTGAAGTTTCTGAGTTTTGAAGCCATTTCGGGTATTCTTTAATTTTCGGACTAGAGGACCTTTTGTGTTGTTTTGAGTAATAAATTCTATTCCTAGGAACCCCAATTGTGGTTTAAGATTGAAGGACTGAATGGGTTTGAGGAATTGGGCATTCTCGGCTAAAAATCTGATTTGAGACAGCCACCTTGGGCGGCACACAAGGGGATTTCGAACCCATTGTATTTTAGTGAATGTAGGACGATTTTAAGGAAATGGTGGAGTGAGTTATTGATCTTGGTTAGGACTTTTTGGTTAGGCTGAGCCGAGGTCCGGAATGTTCATGTAGTGGTTTAGGGTCTATCAGTGGAGGTTGGGAATCGTCGAGCTAGAATGGGAGTCGGGTGGGACGCTTAGGTTTTATACACACATCTACGTTTAAGTGTCTTGAGGCGGAACTAATTGTAATTCGTTGATTATCTATTTTATAGGCGAGACGACCGCAGCCCAAAACGATTCTGCGGAGGAACGGAGCTAGAATTCTCACTGTGAGTGGACTTTTATTTTTAAAAGCATTTTTAAACTTTATGAATTTATTTATTTGATTATCTTGAGTTTAATTGAGAAATAGCATAAGAGAGTGAACCTTTGACAAATCAAACGAATTTATGAAACTTCATTATTTANTATATAGCATGGTGGAAAGTGAGATTGGTATCTTCAGAGTTTAAGTATGGATTTTAAGTGAGAACCTACTTTTCGACTTTTATAATGATTTTGATTTTATTATTATGACTTGTTAATTTAAATGTTTTTCTATTGAGAAATGTGTTATCTTTTTCTAGAGTTTCATGAGTTTTATAACATTTTTAAGACTTGTGAAATTGTTTTAAATCTGGGGGATTTTAAAGAGTAACGAGTGGTTTTAGCGCTAAATGTGGTTTTGAAGGACTTTGTGAAACAAGAAGTTTACTTTTATTTTCGTTTCATTTAAACTGTCCACTCACTGAGTTTCGTCTCACGGTTTATTTGTTTTGTCTTAAATCGTCCCCCAGGTAGTAGATTTGGTGGAGGTCGAGCCAAACACGTCGAGGCAGTTGCAATCATCTCCTTAGTCGGACCCTGTAGGCGCCATTTAACTTTTGTAAAATTCCATGTAATAGAATAGCAGCTCTGATAACCACTCTACAAATTTTAAGTTGGATTTCTGTGAGATTGTTGGGTCTGAGACCCTATTTGGTTTTGGTAGAGGTGGTTGATGATTTAGAAGTGTTTTTTTTACAGGTATTGTAATTCTGGGTTAGTCCATTTTCAGGGGAGGTTCTGCCGAATTTTCGGTAGGATTTTCCTTGAATTTGGATTCCCGCAGGACCTCTTCGGGTTTCTGGGTAAAACTCGGGGGCGGTCCTGTCATATTGAGTGAGCTATGTATTTTTCAAGTTTGCATAAAAACTGCCTATTTTTTATAGCTTTTTCAAAGGAAATTCTTGAGGATTGCATACTCCGATTTTGATTTACTTAGAAACTTGTTTTGAAATCATCACAGTAGATTGTATGATTGATTTTGGACTTGTACCAATTGGTTTTACATGATTTGGTGCATTAAACTCGAAAATAGCATTTTTCCATGTGAACAGTAAAATGCAGAAAAATCAGCTTTCTGGTGTGAATTTGAGGCCTTCGAAACTCATACTTGCACAACTCCATTTACTCTGAATATTTTTGTGCACGAGTTTTTGTATGTCTTTTAAATGCCTGTAAAAAAGCTCGCTCAAATTATTTTTCTGTGATTTTATAAAATTCTGGGAGCAGGTGCTGCTCATTTGCGATTTAAAAGGGAGTATTTTACCTCAAAAATGTTATTTTTGATATTTAGGCTTTTTGGCCTAAACGGTTGGCTCACACCAAAATGTGACCGGTAGGCAAGAAAGACTTGGGCAAATACTTTCTCATGTTAGGATTAGCGTTCTAATTTCACTCATTCCATCATTCATTCTATCATCTCATCTCAAAAACACACATCTCATCTTCTACCTTCCAAAACCCTAGCCTTTTCTCATCTCTCTCCATGATTTATTTTCTCCATCTTCCTTACATAAACTCTTTCTCTCCAAAAAGCCAAATAACATCACAACACCAATCCACCATATTCACCACCATTCTTGCAAGAAGAGCTTGGAGGCACTTGGGACAAGAAGCTATTTTGGGCATCCTTGGAGGAGTGACACCACTTGGGAGCTTGGTTTCAACATCTAGAGTTTTCTCTTTTCCCCCTTGTTTCCATTTATGTTTCAATTTGTGATGTTATTTGTAACTTATATGGCTAGTGAGTAGTTTCTTGATTTGGGGCTTGAGATTTAGCCCTAGCCCAACTATGTAATGACTTTGTGATTTGTGAAATAATGCATATTGGGATATATATGCTCTTATGCTACTTTAATGATCATGACTTGTATGTATGAACTCATCACTTGTGCATATGAGAAATGTTGTCATGTAGAAATTAGAGATTGATGAACTTTAGTTTCTAAAGCATGTTGCATAAGAGTGTTGTAATTTAAAAGCAGCTTGGTTGGATTGTTTTAATTGCTTGGATTTCTCATCCTTAAAACTTTATGCACCTAGGGTTTGCTATGATATTAATCTTGAGTAGTTAGCTATCACCTTGGTGAGGTAGTTGATAACATGAAAGTGGATGTGCCCTAATTCACCTTGGCTGGGGGTTATGAGGGAATCTAATATATCAAATTCGGCATAATCACTAATTGCATTGTTTGTTATATGGAAGGTTTAGTGTGAACCCCAAATCTCATATCATCATCAATTTAAACTTGTACTTGAATTTGTTTGCTTTCCATTTCAATTAGTTTGCCTTTAATTTTAGTGTTACTTATCATCAATCAACCAGCCAACAACCAAATACTACACATTTGCACATACCATTATGCTTAGTCTCGGCTTTGCATAGTACATAGTAGGTTGTTTGTTAGTTTTATAACCCTAAAATCAATCTAGTTTGTAGTTGAAATCTCAATCCAATCTCTTGGGTACGACAACTCCCTACTTCCATTTTCATACTAAAACTTGACAACCTTACACTTGAGGTCGAAAAATCAACAAGTTTTTGGCGCCGTCCGGAGATTGGAGTTTTAGGACGTTGATCCCAAGCTTGGGTTGCCTTTATGGTTAATTTTAGTTAGTAGTTTTTAGTAATTTTGTTCTTGCTAACGTTAACATTTTTCCTAAATTTCAAATTTTTTTTATTATTTTAGTTTTAATTTTGTTTTCTTTTGTTAGAAAATGTAGTGTCTCTTTCTGCATTAAACTGCTTTGTTTGGTAGCTGTTTTGCAAATTTGGTCCGCGTTACATTCTTCGTTTTTTTTATCCTGAATCCAACCATATAAAGAACGTCAAAATCAGAGCAGTGGTTTAAAAGTTATAAGCTAAAAACGGAGCAGAGGTCAAAAAGTGTGTGCTATCTTGCTTTTCTTCTCTTATCCTTATGACTTATAGTGTTCTTGCTCTCTTGATAGGTGTATGAGTGGAAACCTAACCACTTCTTCAAGTTCACACTATTTTGAGAAGTAAAAAGGAATTAATAGAGTTTACAAGGGGTAGATCAAGAAAAAGAGGTACAAGGAAGACAAGGGAAAGATCACCTCTAAAGGAAGCAAGGATGAGGGATAGGAATGCACCTCCACCCCCACTAGAGGAAGAAAGGCCCTTGAGAGATTTTACACTACCTCTTTTGGCCACTTATCCTAGTTGCATTGTGCTTCCACCTTGTGCAAATGCATTTAAGATCATGCCGGGTACATTGCAATTGTTACCTAGCTTTCATGGAATGACAAGTAGTGATCTCTACTTGCACATCACCGAATTTTGTGAAGCTTGCTCAACCGTACAATTCAATGGGATTAATGAGGACAATTTGAGGTTAAGGCTTTTCCCATTTTCATTTAAGGACAAAGCCAAACAATGGTTATACAAGTTATCGATCGTAAGAATTACCACATGGGAGGAGATGCAAAGAAGCTTTCTTCAAAAGTTCTTCCCACCGTCAAAGACCAATGCTCTTAGGCAACTTCTAATGCAATTTAGGGAGCAACCCTTTGAGATATTTCATGAAGCATGAGAGAGATTCAAGGATATGGAGAATGGTTGCCCTAACCATGGTCTCACAAAGTGGATGATTCTCAACTTCTTATACAATGGATTAAGTGAAGAGATAAGAAGAAGAGTGGACTATGCATGTAGAGGAAGCTTTATGAAAAACACTGAGGCACAAGCAGTAGCAATTCTTGACAAATTGAGTGAGACTTCACAACTTTATGATAATGTCAATGATAGGTTGCCAACAAAGGATGTGAATGTACCTATGAGAGAGTAACAAGGAAGAGGAGTACTTGAAGTGGACATCTCTCCTATCAATGTGCAACAAGAGTTGAAGAAGATAGAGGCCACAATGAATAAGAAGCTTGACCTACTTTTTAGTGCTCAACAAGGGAATCCTAGCAGTGCATACCCTTCTTCTTCGGCAAGCAATGGAGTGGAGCATAATTGTATGATATGTGAGAGCTTGCAACATGAGACAATGCAATGCCCTCAAGGAGGTTCATTTCCAGAATTTATGGAGTAATGCAACTAAGTTGGTTATCAACAAGGACCAAGGAATGACTTCTATGGCAACACTTATCCTCCAAATTGGGCCAAAACATGCTTAGTTGGCAAGAAAGACATAGGGAAGTATTTTCTCATATTAGGATTAGCGTTCTAGATCTATTGAACCACATTTGGTTTTCAGAATGCATGAAAACATCATTTCGGTGCACAATTGGTCCAATTTTGTCCAAATTCCACCAAATTGTTCCCGGTTGGTAAAAAGGACATGGGGAAGTACATTCTCATGTTAAGATTAGCCTTTTAGACCTATTGAATCACATTTGGTGTTAAGAACGCTCAAAATCTTCATTTCGGTACATAGTTGGTCCAATTTCTTCCAAATTGCACGAAAATGTGACTGATAGGCCAGAAAAACATGGGGAAACACTTTCTTATGTTAGAATTAGCATTCTAGACCTTTTGAACTAAATTTGGTGTTAAGAACGCATGAAAACATCATTTCGGTGCATACTTGGTCCAATTTCGTCCAAATTGCACCAAAACATGACCGGTAGGCAAGAAAGACATGGGGAAACACTTTATCATGTTAGGATAATCGTTTTAGACCTATTGAACTAGATTTGGTGTTAAGAACGCACAAAAACGTCATTTCGATGAATACTTGGTCTCATTTCGTAGAAATGGCACTAAAACGTGACCGGTTGGCAAGAAAGACATGGGGAAACACATTCTCATGTTAGGATTAGTGTTCCAAACTTATTGAACCACCACTACAAGAAAAATTCCCTTTGACAACGTGCAATGTGCGTTGTTAAAGTAGAAACACAATGTGCACTTGCACGTGGTCATACGATATGTCGTTAAAAAGTGAGATCCTTTAATAACGTGCATTGCACGTTGCCAAAAAAAGGCAATGCACGTAGTCACAATGTCTGATCATTCGTTATAGCGGGTGTAAGACGACGTGCGCACATTGTAGTTTGGTTAGTCAACAACGTGCTGTGCATGTTGCGGTTATGTTTCAACAGCATGCATTCGCACGTTGTCAAAATAGGCGATGCACCTTGCAACAATATTTGATCGTTCGTTCATAGCAGGTGTAAGACAACGTGCACATGTTGTAGTCTGCTTGATGAACAACGTGCTGTTCATGTTGCGATAAGGTTTCAACAACATGCGATTGCATGTTGTTGTTTATTTTTTGACAACTTTGAATTGCATGTTGTCATTCATAGTTTTTTTTTTATAATTTGGCAAAATAGTTATTCATCAATTGTTCAGAATCAAAGTAAAATCATTAATCTACCAATACTAAAAGATTTTTTAGTCGAACTAATAATTAAAATAGACAAAAAAGTTATATTTTTCAATAAACATCAATTCTCTATGTCAAAACTAAACAACAAAAACCAAATCTAGGACAACTTGTATTACAAAAAGCCCCAACAATACTATAAGTCTTATGAAAATAATTATCCACTTAGCTGCCAGACTTGCAATCCTCATTCAAAACATGGTTTGAACCCAAAGTCCATTGAAGTTAAAGTGCATCTCCAATAGTTGGTGTATCACTCTTCATTTTTCATTGTAGCACCAAGGTTGACCATACAGATGCATGCCTCTGTCACCACCAATGAGAGAAAAGAATGGCAGTGAAAAAATTGATCAAAAGACATTAAAGCAGTAGTAAAGCTATTTTTCTCTTCAACTAGCTGTGAACAACTTGTTTAAACAGAAAATTTGGACACACATATGTTTTTACTTACACATATGTATACATGCATGTAAAGGAAATTGCTACTACATCAATGAATTTGTTTTTTTCTTTTTCATGTTTAGACATATTTGTTGCTGCTACAAGTGTAGAGAGGTGATAATTTACATATTTGGTGAATTTATGTCCTGATGTTTCATATATGCATGTCAAGTCTACTCCATCAGATATCACAACAAGTGCAAATAACTGCTAGTGCTGAAAAATTATGTCAATTGTGGGAATAACTACAAGTGTGAATATTCTAGAAATGCACCAAATCTACTCAACTTTCACAGTTTTCTTGTATGCAAGTGTACCAAATCACACTTTGTGAGGGTTCAGAAATATTACCTTTACTAAAGCAGTTTGATGGAGCCTTTTGGCCATGCAACTGTACTTCCTATAGCTTCACCAAGCCTCTTGAATTCATCTGTGGGTCTATACAAATTTAGATTTTCATCAATCACTTGGTCAATCCACACCTTCCAGCAACCATGTCCAAGAGGCATATGATGAACTTTAGTGCTTGGGTCAATTGATGCAATGTGTCCTTCAACCATAACTTCCTCAGCTTCAAAATTATACCAATGTAAGAGCTGACATTTTGCATTTTGAAGATTGTTGGGTTGGCTTTGCATAGGACGAATTCCTTCTTGTGACTAAAATTAGCAAAATTAAAAAGACTCAAGATTGATGGGCTGGTAGTTCATCTTAAAGATCAATTAATATACCCTACTATATAATTATCATTTAAAACTACTTACTTGAGGAGTTGCATTTTGAAGGTCATTGGGTTGGCCTTACATAGGACGACTTCCTTCTTGTGACTAAAATTAGCAAAATTAAAGAGACTCAAGATTAATGGGCTGGTAGTTCATCAATAAGATCAATTAATATACCCTACTATATAATTACCATTTAAAACTACTTACTTGAGGAGTACATGCATGTGAACTTATCATATCTTCTACATTCTTGCTCTGGTTCTGTAAAAAGATAAAATAAAAAAAAAATAAAAAAAAAAGATTGACATATTAAAGTGCTTCCAGCTTTAATACATTGGTCATTAGAAGAGTTTTGTACCTCTTGATTTTGTTTCAAAAGTGCTTCCAACTTGGCTTCAATTGTTCCCATCCTTTGGTCTTGAGATCTTACAATGGCTTCAAGCTCCTTAACCCTTGCATTGCCTTGAATAGCTGCATCTACTCTGGAGGGTGTAGCACCGAAACCAAGTCCACGAACTCGTCCACGAGTTTCAGGTTCTAAAACTCTGGCAAGGGCATCATCCCGTATAGAATCTTTTGTTGGTGGATTCTCCTTTGCTTCATTACACTTCTTTATTTGTTCCTATAAATATGGAACATAATTTTAGTAAACCAACATTACTAATACACAAAGGAATTAAAAAAATCCTGTAAAAAAAGACAAATCTGTGGGGTTTACCATTATGTCGTCAACAACTTCATTGACAGGTGTTTCGTTCTTTTTTTGGTACGCTTTGGTCCATAAGTCCACTCTTGTTGTTTCATCAGGATTTGGATGGTTTGCTTTCTACATGAGAATCCATTAGTTAACTAAGATAGATACATACATATATATATTATAAAAACATGTTTCATCATTTTCCAAACTTGCAATCTTACCATTTCATTCTTTAACCGAGCATAGCCTTTACGACTCATTGTATGCGTGAATTTTTGCTTCTTTCTCATTGCTCTAAATTTTTCACTTTCGACCTATAAAACAAATAATTATAAGGATGAAAGATATGTAAAAAACAATTAGAGATCGTGTCTAAGTATATTTATGGTAAACACAAAAGAGAAACTTACTTGAAAGTCAGCTCCAAGTCTCTTTTTGACAAAAGTGTCCCATTCTTTATTTGATTTCACACTTCCTGGCTTAATAAGTCTGAATGCATGTCCCCTATTTAGCATATGATTGGCTTTGATAAGTTGACGTGTTATTTTTTATTTATATTGTCTCCAATATTTCTCCATAATTTTAAAAATAGTGCCTTTATGCGCATCATTCACAATGAAGGATTGCTGCAATATATGGATAATAGCATCTAGTTAAATTTCTTATTAAATTTCTAATTGAATAGTAGACCATAAACTATTGAAAATTTACTTGTAAATGCAAACCTGGATTAAAGACCAAAGATCATCCTTCAAATACTTCCACTCTTCGTTCTCAAGATTCTTCCAGTTTATGGAAATAGGGACGTGCTGACTGATGAGTGTGCATTTTGCATCACTTTATGATACTAATTTCTTAACCCAGAGTGTTAGAACTCGATATTTTGTGTTTCTTGTCTTGTTTTTGCGTTTTTAGGTCAAATGAAGCAGAAATAGGAAAAAGAAGCAAATGGAGCCGTTTTGGGACATTTTCTGGTCAAACTAGAAAAATAGGTCAATTCTTGGTCAAACCAGGAAACGAGCTGAAATCCTAGTCAAATGAGGATTCCTAGTCACACTAGGAAACATCAAGTCCAGAACCATCATTGTCGAGCCAGAAATGAAAAATCTTGATTGAACCAGGAATTCCTAGTTGAACTAGGAAATTTAACCCTACTAGGGAAATAAGTCCTAATGACACTAGGAGACCCCAGGGGCAATATGGTCATTACGAGAAGTCGAAATGGATAAGGAATCCTTCATTTACAAGAAATCCTAGTTGGACTAGGAAAGGTTGGTCAAAGTCAACTCTATCAAGTCAAGGTTCCAGAAGCTTCTAGAAGGTGGTGGACATTCATGGAAATAAATGGAGGAAAGAAATGAATTCGAATTCAAAGGGAAATGAGGGGCGAAATAGTAAGTCAAAGTCAATGGTCAAGGGTCAACTAAGACGGGTCAACAAGTCAAATGGGCCATGGGACAAGGTGGCAGCCCATGCATGCATGCGCATGCCATGCAAGGCCATGAGCCAAACCCTAGCAGCCATGCAGCCCATCACGCAAGGTCCAAGGTGGCAGCCTATGCGTATGAAGGAAGGAAACCCTAGGCCTATGCGCAAGTCACTTAAGCCCAATAAGCCAAGCCCATGTCGCAGCCCCCTTGTATTCCTAACCCTAGCTGATGCCACAAAACCCTAGCCTTGCCTCACAAGGATTTCTCCCTCACATCTCTATAAATATATCATGTTCTCTCAAGCTTCAGACCTTTAGTTGCCTCATTATTTTTCAGAGTTCCAGAATTCCAAAGAGAGAGAGAGAGAGGCCGAATTCAAAGAGAGGAAGAGAGAGAGAGTGGCGTGACAAGCAAGAGAGGGAAGGAGTCCAGTGTAACGCCCCTAACCTCGGGCCCATAAAAATACTGAACATCAAACTTTTAAATCTGTTTTCTATTTCTTTTGAGTCATGCACAACAACATAAGTAAATAAATACATTTAATAAATCAGAATGTGAACCCAAAAACATTTATATAAAATCACTGTATAAAAACAATCACATAAATCAAAATGGATCCCACTGCCTTGTCTTCTTCTCACTGCCTCCTCAGCCTGCTTAAACTGCAAAACAACAACCACACTGCACCATATCCATGGTACACCGGGTCATTCAAACAAATAACCCGGTAAGCTCACTAGAGCTCGTATAAGTGAAATGACTTAAACAATAATCCTCAAATAATCCTTCAATTTCAATGCTAAAAAATAATCCACAATAAAACCCATAATTACTCAAATCGCATAATAATTTCATCTACAATTTCATCTAAGCATCAAGACAAACATAATTCCTCAAGTTCACATCATAATTCCACCAAAAATAATAATAATCATTTTGCAATTCAATTGCCTGATCATCAACTATTAACCTCAACCTCAAATCATTCTCGTCTTAAATTTAATAACCTCAAAGCATAATTACCATCACTTCCATTCTCAAGATTCAAGTCTAGACATTACCAAGTCCTAGCCAAACCAAATCCTAGCAAACATATGCACGCAAGCACACAAAGCAACATAACAGACTATCTAATTTCACTCACATCGCTCTTTAAAATATTCCAGCTTTAAAACCTTTTCTCAAATCCACTTTTAATCTTCTCAAAACTATAACTCTACCTTTGAAGAACAATAAATACTCTCAACATACTCCACAACTGAAACTTTACGCCACATTAGTACCCGGAGAACTGCTGGTCATAATACTGAGGTAATTAAGCTTGCCACATCCAGTGCATAGGCACGAGCAGGCATATAAGCTCGCCACTTCCCGTGCAGAGTGAATCGATGCACAGGCAGGCAGGTGTGCTCGCCACTTCTAGTGCAGAGCGTATCGATGCACGAGCAGGCAGGAATGCTCGCCACTTTTCATGCAGAGCGGATCAATGCACGAGCAGGCAGGATGATCGCCACTTCTCGTGTAGAGCGTATCAATGCATAAGCAGACAAGTAACTAGGCTCGCCACTTCCCGTACAGAGCGAATCGATGCACGGGTAGGCAAGTATTCCCGTACAACCTCAATCACAACATTCCCAAACCATCTCATAACTATCCTTGTTTCACAATATAACGCCTCTTGTATTTCTTTTCAGATTCACATCTACATAGGCATCATCATCAACCCTTACTGTTTTGTCTGAAATACACCGAATCTTTTCCGAAGTTGACTCCTACTCACGACCCATCACTTGTCTGTCTCAAATCATACTAGCATTTCCTCAATAATTAATTTGATCGTTTTGTATAATAACTGCCTAATCATCATTCACTGACCTCGACAATGAACATTCCTTCTCTAATTCTCAAAGCAACTCTATAATTCCCAATTAATTCCTTACCCTCAAATCCTCATCAATTCCTTCTCATGATCTAAATCCTATACTTAGCCTTCTCTATCATAAAGCAGCAAATCACACAAATCACACAAAATAGACAATTCATCCACGGAAATCAACAATATAGCCAGATAAGTTCCACTTACAATGCAACCACGTGAAATGCCCGAAATGCTCTTTGACGACACCATTGCTTGGATATCAAATTCGGCAGCATAACGGCATTGAGGATAAGATTTTCCGAGCCCGTGTACCTATTAAGACCAGACAACCAACTTAAACACAATTCAGAAACACAAACGGCCGCTAAACGACCGGAACGGGCGGCCGCCACCACACACGGTGGCTGACCGACTTAGGACAGTACACAAACCACAGAAACTCACCCACGGGCTTCGGGTGACTGGCCAGAGGCCAATAACTCCAGCCACCAGCACGGCCAAACGCGATGGAACCCGCAGTGGTTCGTGGTGGTCGACCTGCACGAAATTCAAAACTCATAATCAACGTAAACGAATTACACAGGCGCGGAGGAGACGTCGAGAAGATCAACTTTTATACCTGGGTCGACGGCCAATTATCGTCAGAAAAGCTCGAAACTGGCCGGAGAAGCCGCCGGCCTTCTCAGCCTCGATCCGCCGTTGTGGAACGTCGGGTGGACGATCGGAGCACACCACCGTGCTCGACTCAACGAGAAGAAGAGGATGAGGGTGGTCGCCGACCTCGAATCAGCCGGAAAAGTCGGGTCAACGCCGGAGCAGCCGCAACTTGGTAGCGTCGAATCGCCGTTGTGGAGCATCAATGGCGTGAGAGAAGGGCACAAGAAGACTCGCCGTGGCCTAGGGAAGAGAACCCTGGTGGTCCGGCGCCTCGATTTGGCCAGAAAAAGCAGATCGCCGACGAGGAGAGGCTCGGCTGTTCCGCGTCGTTCCTTCGTCGTGGGTGATTGGCCGGAAAAATGGAGACCACAAGGAGAGAGAAGGGAGGGTGGCGAGCACGGTGGGTGAAACACCCAGCCTAGCCGCAGCCGAACGCGCCGCTACGCGCCAGTGACAGGGGTGGCAAGGGTGAGGGGCGAGAGACAGACAGACAGACGCTTGGGGAGAGAGAGAGAGAGAGAGAGAGAGAGAGAGAGAGAGAGAGAGAGAGAGAAGGGAAAAAATGAGGAGAGGGAACTGACTTTTGGGGTTTTAAAATCCCTTCTTGTAAAAATTACAAATTTGCCCTTTACTTCAAATGCCTGTAACTTCCAAACCGTAACTCGGATTGACGCGTGCTTTGTGTCTACGAACTCGTGGACTCGAGACCTATTCAACGTGCCTAAAGTCAAAATCGAAAGTCCACTAATTTTAAAAGTCAACTTTTGGGTCAAGCCCAATTTAAAACAAAAATTTAAAATTATATTCAAAACCTTTTAATTTCCAAATAAATTCCCAAAGTAATCAAAATAAATTCTCAAAATATTTAAAATAAATCTTTGAAAAATACGGGGTCTTACATCCAGCCTTGCCACAAGCCCTAGCTCACCTTGCCGTGGGTTCCTCCAGCTTGCTAGGAGCCTCCTTCTTCTCCTCTTCTTGCCGCAGCCACCATAGTGATGTATCTCTTGGTTTTTGATTTTCGTTTTGTCTAAAATTCTGATTTCATTCTTATTTTGTGTTTCTGATTTTGTTTTAACTATGGATTGAGATTTTGTTTATTTATTTCAATTTCCTTTTCATGTTTTAATTATGTAGGTTTATTATTTTATCTTGAATGTTAGTTGTAGGTTGATTCTTAGTTATGCTTGCTTTAACAAATCGTTTATCCGTCTCTTGATTAATTAATTTGATGTTTGCATGTATTAAATTCTCATTATCTAATTGAATCCGTCACTAGTTGTTTGCGTCCTTTGACTGACCACCTTAGGATAATTGCATTTAGTTTATTTGTTAGGTTTAGCTGTGGATTAATCAAAGACACTAAATCACAAGTAACAAGGGAATAAAGGATTATTCTTGGTAATGGTTTTGTGCGACCTCTATAAGGAAATAATCAAAGCTTGTATGTTGTGCATGTTTGACGTTCTCATAGATCTTAATGACTCTTACATGGATAACAGTTGCCCTAGGGTATGCCTAACAAAGCTCTTAGGGAACATGTAAGTTAACTGATTAGGGGAGGCATAAGAAGCTCTTAATATATGCCTTAGGAGAACAATTGACAAGACCGCCCCCGAGTTTTACCCATAAACCCGAAGAGGTCCTGCGGGAATCCAAATTCAAGGAAAATCCTACCGAAAATTCGGCAGAACCTCCCCTGAAAATGGACTAACCCAGAAATTCCAAAACCTGTTAAAAAGCACTTCTATACAGCAACCACCTCTACCGCAACCAAATAGGGTCTCAGACCCAACAATCTCACAGAATTCCAACTTAAAATTTGCAGGGTGGTTATCAGAGCTGCTATTCTATTACATGGAATTTTAACAAAAGCTAAATGGCGCCTACAGGGTCCGACTAAGGAGATGATTGCAACTGTCTCGACGTGTTTGGCTCGACCTCCACCAAATCTACTACCTGGGGGACAATTTAAGACAAAACAAATAAACCGTGAGACGAAACTCAGTGAGTGGACAGTTAAATGAAAATCAAAGGTAAATATCTTTTCAGAAACCCTTTGTAACCAAATAAAAATTCTAAAACCTCAAGTTGTTTTTGAAATCCCCCAGTTTAAAAATCATTTCCAAGCTTTAAGAATATTATAAAACTAAAGAAATTCAAAGAAAAAGATAACTCAAAACACTTTTCTCAAAAGCCAATCATTTAATTTATCAAAATCATAATAAAACTCGAAATATATTTCTCACTTGAAATCCATATTTAATCTCTTGAAAATACCAATTTCATTTTCCACCATGCTATATACCCTGAATAATCCTGGCCATACACACGCGTGGAGTAAATCCAACACGTGCAGGCAATATCCTGGCCATACACACGTGTGAATAAATCAGCACGTGCAGGCAATCCTGGTCATACGTGCACGCAGAGCGGCCCCCAAAGGGCGAAGCATCCCGACACACGGCCCAAAGCCTATATGTGCATCGTGATGGGTCCCAAAGACCTATTATATCTGAAACCTGGAGGGTACTGCAAAGGTGGTTTGAAAACCATTTTTAATATCTCAATGCCACGCAAAATAATTTCTTAAAAATGAAAAGTCTCAATGAGATTCTCACACCTTTTGCCATCAACTCAAGGCTTTCTCAAAACTTTGAAAATCAATTTCCTTTCCATAAATTCTTGTATAAATCACGTTTGAAATCGTATATCTCTATCGATTCTTAAAACCACATTTATTCGTCAATCTCGTATGAAAAATCATTTAATAAAAACTTAAAGTAAGAATATTAATCAAACTAACGGAAATGTAAACTTGAAAATCATAATCATTTATAACAAATTCAACCCCAAAATATTTTACTCAAACTATACTCAAATAAAACTCGGGATAAGCTAATAAATTCAACCATAAAATAAACAAAATATTTTAAAACAAAAGTCCACTCACAGTGACAGCCCTAGCTTCAATCCTCCGCCGGATCGTCCCGAGCCACGGTCGTCTCGCCTATAAAATAAACAATCGACTAAATATAATTAGTTCCGACACAAGGCACTTAAATATAAATGTGTGCTTAACTTAACGTCACACCCAACACTCGTTCTAACTCGACGATTTACGATGTTCAAACTTAAACCTATGGACAACTTCGGCTTCTCCAAACACACTCACATAGACATGCTCAACAACCCACTCCATAAATGCCTAAAATCGTCCTTAATTCACGAAAGGCAGTGGGGAGTTTCGGAATCACATTCGGTGGCGCACAAAGTGGCTGCCCTTCACCAATTTTTAGCCAAACATTGTAAAATTCCTCAACCCAATCAACCCTTCAATCTTAACCCACACTAGAGGTTCCTAGGGATGAAATTTGCTAAACAAAACAACAAGAATAGCCCTCTAACCCAAAAATTAAAGGAAACCCGAAATGGCTTCAAAAACCCAGATATTTCAATTTCTCAATTACTCAAAATTAATCAACCTAAGCTTAAGAGAATGAAAACCCAAAGAAAGAGGAACGAAACCCACCTAGGAATGAGGTGATTGGCGCCGGAAAACTGGTCGGAGAAGGAAGAGAAGCCGGCGGTCAGCACTCCCTTTTCCAGGCTGGGTTCGCGTGCAAAGGTGGTTGGCTGGCTGGAGGAGGCGTTGGGGAAGATGGGCGGCGTCGGGAAGGCTCGCCGGTGGCCTGGGCTGGTCGGGAAATGGCCGGAATTGGCCGAGCTGGGCTGAGCTGATCGTGCGCAGTGGGGGAGGGAGAAGAGGGAGTCGCGGAGAGAGAGAAAACAGGGGGGGCATGTGGGGTCGGTGACGACGAGAGGGACTCGTCGCTGGCCTCTGGTCGTCGGGGAGTAGGCCGGAGCTGGCCGCGCCGGTGAGAGAAGAGAAGAGAGGGGGAGGTGAGTAAGCTCGTGGAGAGAGAGGGAGAAGTGAGTGTGCGGGAGAGAGAGCGAGAAGGAATAAAAAGAGAGAGAGAGAAGTTTCTAGAGAGAGAGAGAAAGTTCAAGAAAATCTGATTTTTTTTAAACCCAATTGTCATTTTACGAAATTGCCCCTCGTTTCAAACGCCCATATCTTTCAATCTGTAACTCGGATCGAAACGTGCCACGTGTCTATGAACTCGGGGGATCGAAACCTATCTAACGGACCCAAGGTCAAAGTCGAAAACCCATTTATTTTAAAAGTCAACTTTTAGTCAAACCCCAAATTAAAACAATAATAAAATAAAAATTTTAAATCCAAACCCTTTTTATTTTCCGAATAAATCCCAAAAGCTTTAAAATACAATTCAACATTTAATATATTGTGTTTGAATTAATTGTCATTAGCCTTGGATGGTTAGAGTATGCATATCTGATTTGAAACTGAAAACTTAACATTGCAAGATAGAATAATGGGTGTGTGCGTGTGGTGATCTGTGCGTGTGTTTCCATCTTTCCAAAACCTCCCATTTAGTTATTCTTTTGATTATTTGAATTGATTTGTTGTTTATTAACCATTCCCTGTGGGATCGACCTCGTGCTTGTACGCTTTGCTACTAATGAGATTCGTGCACTTGCAAGTATACTTGGAATGAAATATATGTTTATTTTGTTCTAAGAAAACAATCAACACTAACGTCCTATGACACCAAGAAACGACAGAAATTTATCTGAATTTGTGCCAAACGGTTGTGAGATCGAATTGAAAGCCACTTGCATCTTTGGGGCTGGGCCTTTAGGAAATCGAAACATTGTAGTTGAACCTCGTTTTTTTTTTTTTTTTGTTGTTGTGTAGATTGAGTGCCATTTGCATGTAGTATTAGCTGCACCTCTTCATCATTCTCCTCTCGGGTCATTCCATCATTTCTTGGTGTTGTAACGTTCAGCTGTTTTTGTTGTGCAGATTTTCCACCATTTGCACTACTATCAGGTTGGTTCTCTTCATCAGCGAAAAGAGCTCGGCGTTTATTCATTAATCTTTTTCCAGCTTTCTTAGAAGGCTGCACAATAGAATCACATAATTAAAAGTGTATTAGTATATGTATCAGTATAAAAGAAGCATAAACCACTAGCATAAACACAAGGTGGCATGCCTTACCTCACAAGCAGACATCTTGTGACCTGGAAAGGCTTTAGCAATGATGCTATTGATCTTTCAAACTAGCAACAAACCTATTAAAAAAAACAGACATATACTTGATTTAGTGATGAAGCAGTAAATTAAGTTATTGTTCTCTTCAATTAGCAACAAACCTTAGAAAAAAAAGACATGTACATGATTCAAACTAGCAACAAATATAAATTAGAAAATCCATAGGAGTATGCGAAAGAAAGATAACAGATATTAAACTCAACATCAACTAGCAGTCCAGCTATATATAAATACAAATTGATCAAAAGACATTGAATTTCTTGTACACCAATTTAATGCAATCTTTATATTTTTCTTTTTAGCCATCACACAAATTGTTACACTATGCATCACAAAGCACCCTTTCTAAACCCATTTGTGCATATTCTTCTTCTTCATCATTATCATTGTCATAAAGTCTTGAAACATCAAATGGAGTAAATGGCCCACATTCAATCTCATCACAAATCTCTAACTCTTGAAAGTCTCTTGGTGGTGGTTGGATGACAACATAACAACTAGAAGTTTCTTCCACTCTAGAATAAAAAACCAGTTTAGCTTGTGATGCTAAAATGAAAGGATCCCTTTGAAATTGACTCTGTCCTTGGTGGAGGTTAACTAAAGTGAATCCATCCTCAACTTTGACACCATTCACAATGTTTGCCCAATCACACTTGAATAGTGCAAGATCAAATGCACTATATGACAACACAATGATATCTGTCAAAACTCCATAGTAGATGACTTTCTCATTGACCATTGCATTGTCTCTTCTACTAGCTCTACAAATTGTTGCGGCTTCAAGTGAAATACCATTATTTTGTGTACATGTCTCTCTATCCTTGGTACGAAATCGAAGACCATTTATAATCATCCTATAATAAGAAATAGACTACTACAATGGGCCACGTGCAAGCCATCTAAGAGTTTTTGACATATTTTGGCCAATCATCTCAGCCTTAATCTGTGCAAATTAAGTTTCAGCATGGCAAATGTACAATTATTACAATGATTTTGGTAAGGAAGAGCTAATATACAAAATCCTAGAACTAACAGGCTATTTTAAAATGTCAAGTTAATGTGCCACCTCAGCGCCACGTATGCAGATAATGGCCCTCCTAATGGTCAGAGTAACGGAGGTACTTAGTTGACGAAATTTCATAGTTGAGGTAGTGACGAAATTTCATAGTTGAGGTTGTGACGCCCCGAAACTGGAAACACCACAGCGGCACCCGTCTTAAAAATCCTGAGACTATAATACCCCTTGCCCCGAGTATTATATTCCCAACCATGTAATGACTTTGTGATTTGTGATATAAATGCCCTTTTGGATATATATGCTCTTATGCTAGTTTAAAGATCATGACTTGTATGTGTGAATTTACCACTTGTGCATATGAGAAATGTTGTCAGGTAGAAATTGGAGATTGGTAACCTTTGGTTTCTAAAGCTTGTTGCATAAGAGCATGGTAATTTAAAAGCACCTTGGTTAGATTGTTTTAATTGCTTGGATTCCTCATCCTTAGAACTTTATGCACCTAGGGTTTGCTATGGCATTAATCTTAGGTAGTTACCTATCACCTTGGTTGGGATAGTTGATAACATGAAAGAGGATGTGCTCTAATTTACCTTGATCGGGGGTTAGGAGGGAATCTAATCTATCTAATTTGGCATAATCATTAATTGCATTGTTTGTTACATGGGAGGGTTAGTGTGAACCCCTAATAACCCCAAATCCTTCATCATTATTGAATTTAATTTGTACTTGAATTTGCTTGCATTTCCATTTGTTAGTTTCAAATTCTAGTATTACTTATCATCAATCAACCAAACAACAACTCAACACTACACATTTGCACATACCATTATATTTAGTCTTGGCTTTGCATAGTACATAGTAGGTTGTTTGTTAGTTTTATAACCCTAAAATCAATCTAGTTTGTGGTTGAAATCTCAATCCAATCTCTTGGGTACGACAACCCCCACTTCCATCTTCATACTAAAACTTAACAACCTTGCACTTGAGGTAGGATAACAACAACATGCCACATAATTTACATAAACAATAGATAGGAGATTTGCCATTTTTATAGTTATCATTATGGGAAAGGTTTCTTCAAAAAATGGCAAAGGAATATAAGAATGAAACGGTTAGAAATTCTTGATCTCATAGTCATCTTTGATGGAATGATAAGGGATACATGCATTCATTAACTAATACCAGGTAATGCTTTGAACATCCTACAAATTTGGTGCACATTTGAAACGTTTGGTGAACTGGGTAGGCAATATATACACATATATATACTGGAGTTGGTGTAGGAGTTTAGCTAAAAAACTCACCTGCGTTTATGGGAACATGGCTTTAGCAGCCATGGTCATTTTATAGGATGTGGTTTCGAAGCCTTTGGTCTTCTTCAGGAGACCACAATCCGTTTCTGTGCATTGGCTTTGGGTTTCGCTTATCTGATTACTTGCAGCCCATTTTGCCACCAATAGAAGAACTCTACAGCTAATTGTATATATATGTGTTCTGAATTATGAGAGACAGAGAGAGACATGCAGGGAGCTAATTAAGGTAGGCTATGATGGGATTGTACATGAAAGAGCAATGAATAGCTGACCTCTGCTTTACTTGGGCATTCAGTTAGCCCCTAAATTGTTTTTCTTCTATTCTAATATAGTTTGTTATACCTATTCACATTAAACAATCAGCTGAGCTTGTCAGATGGTTACCAAGAGTGAAGAATTGCAAATTTACTTTTTGTGCTGTTTTGCAGTAATTATAATACTTTGTGATGAATTTTTGTGGTTTTTTTATGACCCTTTAGACTTGTTTCTTTGTTTGTATTAATGCAACTATCAAATTGAGCAAAGAATTTTCCTTTTCTTTTTTGGAGGGATTGCATTTTGAGAAAAACAGTGTCCAAATTGAGCATGTTGATATTGTTGGATATGCTTTTGAATAGTCCTTCACAACAATAATAAGGCCTTTTCTATTTAGTAATTACTGCTTCCAACCTTGAAATCCCTAAGTTTTGGTCACTTGAATATTCAATAGTAACTTTGGGATTATTCAGATAAGGAACTACATGGAAGATAGAGAAATTGCTTGTTTTGTTCTTTAGCTCATATAACCATGAGATTTATTTCTTCTTGTATTGTAGGATAAGATGGTGGCAGAGTTAAATGAAAAGAAGAAGGAGCTGGCTGAGAGTGCACCTAAGGGTACCCCACTTGAGGAAATCATTGTACCTGTTGAAGATCAGTTGGAGATCTTGGGGAGAGAAGTTGGGGTTGCTAAAGGTACAACTATTCAAGGTGTGGGATATGGTCCTCACCGAGAAACTGCTTCTCACATGCATACCAATTCAATTGCTTCAGCTGCTGCAAGAGATAAGAAAATTGAGGAGCTAACAGGAAAGGTGGAGGAGCTTACCTCTTATATTATGCAGATGAAAGATGACCTTGCTGCCATTCGAGGTTCCCAACAAAACAATTCTCATGGTGTTTTTAGTAATGATGTTGGTGAAAATGATGACACCTTTGATGATCTTGAGGATATTAGGTCTACTTAGGCTGTTACACTTTTACTTGTGGGTATGGTATGTGTTTTGGGTATTTTGATATTGTGGTTTTTTGGCTTCATGCAGACCATTTGGTAATCATTAAGTAAGTTAGATGTGCAGTAGAAGTGCATTAGGTATGTGCCAAATCAGATCTACATGCATTAGGTCAAATGCTTTCAATGTTTTTGAACTGTTTATAAACTTTGGTTCTTTTGAAGTGTAATTAGATACTTCGATCCTAGAAGTGTTCAGATATTTAGGTCCCTTTGGCATGTATATATTCATAGGCTTTGGTCCTTTTGAAGTGTTGGAACACTTGTGTATGTGTAGGTTGTATGTTACATTTAAACTAAAATTATCTTTATCTTTATTTTAGTATTTGTTTCATATTATTATTTACATAAATTTCATTTATATTTTATAATATGATTTAAATATGTCTATTAATTTATAAATGAAAACATAATAAAATAAATCCAAAAAATAAAGAATATTATTTAAATACAAAAAAAAGCAATAAATAAATGAATTGGCGACAGAACTGGCGACAAAATTAGCTTCCCTCGCCTTTGACAAATTCATCATTTTGCGATAAAATAAACATAATTGGCGTCAAAATTTAGCGACAAAATGAATATAATTGGCGACAAAACTTGCTGCCAAATATGTGTAGTTCGCACCATATCTAGGAAAATTGGCGAAGAAATTTTTACAATAGGCGACCAACTTTGGCACCAAAATTCAAATCCCGCGCAATTTTTATTGGCATATTGGCGACGAAATAATGCTATTCGGCGACGAAATATAAGTTCGTCTCAGAAAGTAATCCACGACGAAATCCTCCTTTTTTGGCCAATTATCAAGGGCTACACCCTATAGGCGATGAAATATTTCGGTCGCCAAAAGTTTTTCGCGACGAAACAGCAGTTTTTAACAACGAAATCGGTTTGTCACTAAATGTGATGTTTCTTGTAGTGGATAGAAACAGGTCCTTCCATATAAAACACATTAGGTTCGAGCGGTAAACCAATCCAAGGCATCACTTGAGGGATGTCAGGCACACTCTTTTTCAACTAGGACACATGGAATACGTTATGTATGTATGCCAACTGAGGCGGTAACTCCAACCTGTAAGAAACTTTCTCGACATGTTCCAAAATCTTGAACGGTCTAATATACCTGGGTGCCAACTTGCCTCGCATACCAAACCGAAATGTACCCTTCAAAGGACTAACTTTCAGAAACACCAAATCCTCAACTTGGAATTCCAAAGGCTACCTCCTTTGATCAGCATACGATTTCTGCCTACTCTGGGTGGTTTCTAGTCGCTTCCTGACTATCTTGACCTTCTTGGTCGTTTCTTTAATCACTTCAGGTCCCAGAACAACTCGGTCCTCAACATTGGCCCAACAGAGTAGCGAATGACACGGCCTTCCGTAAAGTGCTTCGTATGGTGCCATCTTGATACTGCTTGATAACTATTGTTATATACGAACTCGGCGAGCAGTAAGTACTCACTTAGCTTACCTCTGAAATCTAGAACACAAGCGCGCAACATATCTTCCAGTATCTGAATAACTCTTTCAGATTGCCCATCTGTCTGCGGATGATAAGCACTGCTAAGATTCAACTGAGTGCCTAATTTAGATTGTAACTTCCACCACAATCGAGACGTAAACCGGGAATCTCAATCGGAAACAATCGTCTTCGGAATACCATGCAATTGAACAATCCTTTCGACATAGAGATCAGCAAAATAATCAACGGGTGAGTTCATGATCGGCAAGAAATAAGCTGACTTCATGAGTCTATCCACGATAACCCAAATACCATTGTGCCCTTTTGTAGTTCTCGGCAGATCTGTGATGAAATCTATTGTAACACAATCCCACTTCCACTCTAGAGTAGGTAACGGTTGCAAAAATCCAGACGGCTTCTGGTATTCGGCTTTCACTTGTTGACAGGTCACACAGTGATTAACAAAATCAGCCACGTCTCTTTTCATACCTTTCCACCAGTATTTTCGTTTCAAGTCTTGATACATTTTCGTTCCTCTAGGTTGCATAGAAAAATTGGTAGAATGAGCTTCGTTCGGAATTTGTTGTCTTGTTTCCTTCCTGTTTGGCACAACTATCCGGCCTCTGTATCTCAAACTTCCATAAGAATGTACCTTTCATTCCTTAGGTGCATCTCCTGAGTATACCTCCTTCCTTTTCTGTTGTATCTCTGGATCCTCTTCATGTTCTTAAACTAATTCTTGCTCCAATTGGGGCTTAATCTGCGTACTTGCAATCCTTCCATCATGGCGTATGTTAACTTTGTACTGATCCAAAGTCTGTAGGATCTCCCGTTTAGCCATCAATAAACTGGCTAGAGTGTTTTTCTTTTTGCTCAGTGTATCAGCTACTTTGTTGGCTTTTCCTGGATGATACTGTAATTCAAAATTATAATCTTTAAGATACTTCATCCAGCGTCGTTGTCTCAAATTCAGATCTCTCTGAGTGAATATATGTTTGAGGCTCTTGTGATCCGAGAAAACAATGAATCGGCCTCCATATAAGTAGCATATCCAGATTTTTAGAGCGTGTACAAGAGCGGCTAACTCCAAATCATGAGTTGGATAATTCTTTTCATATTCTTTCAACTGTCTTGAGGCATAGGCTATCACTTGCCCATTCTGCATCAGTACACATCTGATTCCTATTATGGACGCGATGGTGTAGACTTCATAAGGATCTTTATCATTGGGTAAGACTAACATTGGGGCAGTTGTCAGTCGCTTCTTGAGCTCTTGGAATGCTTGTTCACACTTCTCGTTCCATTCAAACTTGAATCCTTTTCTGAGTAATCGAGTCATCGGGGTAGCAATCTTGGAAAAATCTTCTACGAACCTTCGGTAATAACCTACTAATCCAAGAAAACTACGGACTTCTGTCATGTTCTTCGGTTGTTCCCAATTCAGAACTGCTTCGATCTTCCTGGGATCAGGAGATAATCCTTTTTTTGAGATGATGTGACCAAGGAACTGTACCTCTCTCAGCCAAAATTCACACTTTGACTTCTTGGCGTAAAGTAATGTTGTTTTCCAAATAATGTCTGTAGAGCAATTCTTAGATGCTCTTCATACTCTTCTTTAGTCTTGGAGTAAATCAGGATGTCGTCAATGAAGACAATAACAAATTTGTCCAAGTATGGACGGAATGCTCGGTTCATCAGGTCCATGAATGCGGCAAGTGCATTTGTCAATCCAAATAGCATCACAATGAACTCATAATGTCCGTATCTGGTACGAAAAGCAGTATTTGGGATGTCTTCGTCTCAAACTCTGAGTTGATGGTGTAAGACCCCGTATTTTTTCAAAGATTTATTTTAAATATTTTGATAATTTATTTTAAGGATTTTGGGAATTTATTTGGAATTTAAAAAGGTTTTAATTTAATTTTAATTTTTGTTTTAAATTGGGATTGACCCAAAAGTTGACTTTAAAATTAATGGGCTTTCGATTTTGACTTTGGGCACGTTGGATAGGTCTCGAGTCCACGAGTTCGTAGAAACGAAGCACGCGTAAATCAGACGGACGTTCAAAGTGAAGGGCATTGTTGTAATTTCGCGTGGAAGGGTTTTAAAAACCCAAGATCAGAATTCTCTCTCCTCATTTCTCTTTATCCCCGCATCTCTGTCTCTCTCACTTCTCACCCTCGCAGCTCCTACCACGGGCGCGTAGGCGCGCGTCCGGCAACGAATGGAGGGAGACGAAAGCTCCCCGAGCTCGCCTCTCCTCCCTCCTTCTTCCTCTGTGCACCGTTCAGCCCAGAAACCCTCCAAACCCGAACCCAGTTCAAGGCCGATCGGGCCTTCGGCGACGACTCATCTTTTCTGGCGGATTTGAGGGCGGCGACCACTTGGGTTTTCTTCCCCAGGCCCCGACGAGTTCAGTCATGCCACTCCCTTGCTCCGGTGACCACCCTCGACGAAGAAATGACGCGAAACAGGGCCGAGTCTCCTTGCCGGTGATCTGCATTTTTCGGCCACGACGCGACGTGGACCACCTAGGTTGTCTTCCCCTCGTCGCGGCGAGCCTCCCTGTACTCTTCCCTGCCTCCGACGACCTCCCACATCGATGAATCGAAGTTCCTTGGCCTGCGGCTTCTTCGGCCAGTTTCGAGCTTTTTCGGCAATACCGATGGCTGCGTTTGGTTGACCACTGCGGGTCCCGCTGTGTTTGGCCATGCCGATGGCTGGAATTGTTGGTTTTTGGCCTCTAGCCAGTCACCCGAAACCCGTGGGTACACGGGTTCGGGAAATCTCTTTCTCGATGCCGTTATGCTGCCGGATTTGATATCCGAGCAATGACGTATGAAGGGCATTTCGATCATTTCAAGTGTTTGCACTGTGAGTGAAACTTATTTGGTTATATTGTTGAGTACCGTAGATGAATTGTCTGTTTTGTTTGATTTGTTGCTTTATGCTTAGTAGAGGCTAAGTGTAGGATTTGAATCATGAGAACGTAGTGACGAGGATTTGAGACTAAGGGATTAATTGGGAATTATAGAGATGCTATGATGGTAATTGCTGAATTAGAGAAGATATGTTTATTGTCGAGGTAAATGAATGAGGATTAGGCAATTATTATGCAGAATGATCAAATTAATTATTGAGGAAGTATTGGTATGATTTAAGTGGCGATAGAAGTGAGGAGTCATTTGTAGGAATCGATTTCGGAAAGGTTTCGGCATAGCTAGCTCAGAGTAAACTGTGAGTGGACTTTTATTTTAGAAATGTTTATACATTTTATAATTTGATTCTTTTTGGCAATCTTTAATTTTGTTTGAGAGATAAGAATTTTTGAGTTGGATGTTTTATTTTGACCAAGTTTATGAAAAGACCACAGTATTTCAATCATTTCATGATATTAGGTTTATTTGGAGATTTGATGTATGGTTTGAGACGTTGTGATTTGAAGAAAAGACACATTTTTGATGCGTTGGATTGTTAAGGAGAGTTTTGAAAAGAATTGAAAAATGTTAACCATTCATCTCAAAAATGAGTAGAGATTTAAAGAGTATTTAAAGACAACTATGTTAATGCATGTACTGATCAGACGAGCCTGCTTGTGTAAAATGCACGGGATTGTGGCCAAGATACGAGCCTGCTCGTGCGGGGTGACCCCTCCTTACGAGATTGTGACTAGGATACGAGCCTGCTTGTGCGGAGTGACCTCTCCGTACGGGATTGTGGCCAGGATATGAGCCTGCCCGTTCGCGGGATTGTGGCCAGGGTATTATCTGCAGTTTCCGGGTATTGTTGTGGTGAGTGTTTTCAGTTTATGGAGTATTGTAAGATATAATTTTACATGAACAAAGATTTATGACAGATCTGACTGAACAGTTTTTATTTATTTTCAATATATCGAGGGTGTTTGAGATGAAAGTTTTATGCTTGAATTAATTATTTACAAGATTTACATAGAATGAGTTTTTTTTTGTTACTGCATGACATCTTTTGAGGTTCTTACACATTTATTATTTTACGAGTTTTCTTATGCATCGGGCATTATGAGGATTTGAAGTATTTTCATGTTCTTATGTTTTTAACATACTCTAAGCATGATCATGGGTTATCAAAAAAATTTTGAAATGGAGTTGTTATATAGTTTTTAAAACTAAGTGATTTCAAAGAGCGATGTGAGTGAAATTAGATAGATGTTTGTTTGTATTGTGTGCTTGTATTGCATTGTTTGCTAGGACTTGGTAAAGTCTAGCCTTGAATCTTGAGAACGGACAATAATGGTGATTAATTACGCATTTAGGTTATTAATTAGGATGTGAATGATTGAGGTTGAGGTTAATAGTTGACGATTAGGCAATCGATTAGCCAGAATGCTTATTATTATTATCAGTGGGATTTGATTATGGATACGAGCAATTTTGATTATCTTGATGCCTGGATCATTGGTGAATTAAATATTATGTGATTGGATATTTATTACTTATGTTTTGATGTTATTATGGATTATTTATTGACTATGGAAATTGAGGAAATTATTGAGGTTAGTTAATTAAGTTTTTTCACTCATACGAGCTCAAGTGAGCTTACCGAGTTGTTTGTTTGAATAACCCGGTACACCACGGATGTGGTGTAGGGTTTGTGTTTTGCAGGTTAAGCAGGCTGAGGAAGTAGTGGGGAGAAGACGAGGCAGTGGGACTCAAAGAGATTTATTTAATTGTTTTTACACAATGGTTTTGTTTAAATGTTTTTGATAAAATTGTATTTACTTATGTTGTTGTGCATGGCTCAAAAGAAAGAGAAAACAAGTTTAAAAGTTTGATGTTCAGTATTTTTATGGGCGCGAGGTTCGGGGCGTTACAGATGGTAGCCGGATCTGAGATCAATCTTTGAGAAGTACTTCGCTCCACTGAGTTGGTCAAATAGCTCGTCAATTCTAGGCAATGGATACTTGTTCTTGATAATGACTTGGTTCAGCTTCCGATAATCTATGCAGAGTCGCAATGTTCCATCATGCTTTTTGGCAAATAGAAAAGGGGCTCCCCATAGTGATATACTTTCTCTGATAAAGCCCTTCTCCTTCAAGTCGTCTAATTGCTTCTTCAGCTCCACCATCTCGGTTGGTTCCATGCAGTAGAGCGAGATTGAAATAGGTTGAGTGCCTGGTACAAGTTCAATCTTGAATTCTACTTCTCTTGTTGGTGGGATTCCGGACAGATCTTTTGGAAAAACATTTGGGTATTCGTCTACCACTGGTATTGGTTTATCTTCCTTCTGCTTGGCTTGTGTGGAAATGATGAGTGAATAGCATAGCATAACTCTCTTGCTTTTGAAACAAACTTTCAGCAATGGGTTGAGGGGTTGTAGCGGTTTGTGCAATCGGATGATCACCTCTTCTTTTTTACTCGTGACTACCTTCACTTTTCTTTTCTCACAATCAATCTGTGCCTGATTTTCTTGTAACCAATCCATTCCTAGAATGAGATCGTAGTAATCCATGTTCAAAGGGTATAGTTTTGCTGTCAAGACTCGATCTTGGACTACTAGTTGGCAAGATTGGTAAATTCTATCTATATTGGTTGTTGTTCCAATGGGTGTACTCATGTGGATGGTTTCAGCTAAAGGTTCAGCATGCAATCCTAATTTCTCAGTAAAGTTAACAGAGACAAATGAATGTGAAGCACCCGTATCAAACAAAATTTTAACTTCAGTATTAGAGAGCAGTATAGTACCGTCAAGTGGGGCTTCTTCCTGGTTAGCTCTTACAGCAAAAACTCCTCTAGCTGGTTGTGGTCTTCCTCCGCCACCTCTTCCTTGTCCTCCACGATTGTTGGGTTGTGGTGGTGCCTGTTGCAATGGTTGAGCTCTAAATGGTTGTGGTGCAGCCTGTATCTGTGGTTATGGCTTGGGGGCATTCTGTTGTGTTCTAGTAGGACAATCATTTCTATAGTGGCTTTCACCTCCACACTGGAAACAAATTTGAGGCCTAGTCCTCTTCCAGTTTCTTTGATTTCGGGAGGGTCCTCCCTTCTGAAAATTTCTTCTTTTTCCTAGTCTTGTCCCCTCAGACCTCACAATTTCCCCTTTCTGTCTTGTTGCAAGGAAATCCTGCTCCTGAGCATAAGCAACATTGACCACATCTTTGAAAACTGTAAACCTTTGACTTGCCAAGTATTGGCGAATCCCGTTCTTCAAACCTTGCAGAAATCTGACAATCTTTGCCTTCTCATCATTCATGGTAGATGGGACGAAACTTCCAAGTTCAGTAAACTTTCCCACGTATTCAGAAACAGTCATGGTTCCCTGCTCTAGATCCATGAATTCCTTCATCTTTGTCATCTGCAGTGGCTCGGGAAAATACCTGTTGTAGAACAATTCCCTAAATCCTTCCCAAGTCATAGTGTTAATATTTTCTCGGTGCTTAATGGATCTCCACCATCTGTCAGCTTCGCCTTCGAACACATGTGTAGCTAGCCAGATCTTGTACTCATCTGGTGCGTTAATCAACTCAAGCTTCTTCTCGATGTATGTAACCCAATTCTCAGCTAAATCAGGTTTAGAACTTTCGTGAAACTTCATCGGCTTAGTCCTAAGGAAACGATCTAAGTACTCGCCTCGTCGCTTATCCTCACGTTCAACGGGAGTGAGATGGTTTCCAGCTTGTTGAGCAAAGAAAGACTGCATAAATTCAGACATTTGTTGCGGGTCGAACTGATTATTGGCATTACTGTTAGTTCGATCAAAACGGGGCAGCATCTTGTCAGCAAGACTGAAAACAAATAAGGGAATGATTGACACAAATAATACAAGGAACAAAAGTGTTTCAAGAAAAAGACTTATCGAAGAATGTGTTTGGATGGAAACTTCGAAAGAATCTGCTGAATTGGCTCTGGGTTGGCATATCCTGCATATTAGTAAAAATAATCTACTAACAATCTTACAAAGTTATTTTTCCAGGTCATACCGCTCTGATACCACTTTTTCTATAACGCCCCGAAACTGGAAACACCACAGCGGCACCTGTCTTTAAGATCCTGAGACTATAATACCCCTTATCCCGAGTATTATATTCCTAAGCTCTCTAAAACGAGTTAAGCCCTTTTTATTGAAGAACCCGGGTTGGATCAGAGTAGTAAAAAAAATACAACGAAAGAAATTGCTGAATATACCTCTTATTATAAATAATAGTCAAGAGTACCAACCCGTAAGGGTTATGTGTTTTAAATACACTAACCCTAGTGCTACATAATAAAATAGTAGATAAACAGATATGTCAGGATAGTCCAACCCACGCCAGAGTGATTCAGTCTTCAACAAAGTGGTGCAACAAATTGGACTCATGGGTAGCCAATGGGAGATGCTACCTACGAGGATGAAAGAGAAACACCACCACGAATCCAAAGAAAGAATCTAAACCAGATAGCAAGGCTGAAACTGACAAGCTGCAAATGCTACACCCATGACCTCAGTCTTAGTCTCCAACAACTGGATTATCTGCACTCCCAAGAGTACAGTAGGGGGTAAGCGTTACATACGTTTATCGCTTCCCCTCGGGGGAAAATCCTGGTTAGTTTTGAAACAATACTCGAAAATATAGGATTTCAAGGGAAACAGTTAAAAGCAATGTATACCCAAAAACAGGGTATCAATACCAATAATATTGTAACCAAAGCCAGTAATGATAAAGATAATTATGCCAATAATCAGTGAGTAAAGCCTTTGCATGCTCATACATCTTTTTCAGTGAAAATCCTTCATGTTATGTGACATAGTTCAGAAACATACCTGCGACCGATCACATACAGGCCAACCGCCAGTATCAGAAATTCAACCACCACCTCGATATTGTGGTGAAAGTATCCATTTACCTTGTAATACCACATTTAATGGTTTAGCCTACTCAGAAGGACATTCGACTAACCAGTTCGTACTTACCCCTCCGAAGGTTTAGGGGATCGAAACCCAAGGTCACAACACGTGCCCTTTACTCTCAGGTCGTCCAACATAGAGAAAATCACACAAATATGCCATACAAAAACCATGAACATTCTCTATGAATGACATTTCCATATATATATATAGTATGAAAATAGGTAGGAAATCCAATAACCGGGATATGGTACTTTGCCTATTAAATGTTTTCTTAGAACAAAATAAACATCTATTTCATTCCAAGTATACTCGCAAGTGCACGAATCGCATCAGTAGCAAAGCGTACAAGCACGAGGTCGATCCCACAGGGAATGGTTAATAAACAACAAATCAGTTCAAATAGTCAGTAAAATAACTAAATGAGGGGTTTAAAGAGATGAAAACACACGCACACTTCACCACACGCACACACCCTTTATTCTATCTTGCAATGTTAAGTTTTCAGTTTCAAATCAGATAAGCATGCGATAACCATCCAAGGCTAATGACAATTAATTCAAACACAATGTATTAAAGTTTGACTGCTAAAAAGGTTTCATTAGTTACTTTTCGCAATTGTTCTCCTCCTAATGCATATACTAAGAGCTTCTTGGGCCTTCCTTAATCAGTTAACTTACATGTTCCCTCAGAGCTTTGTTAGGCCTACCCTAGGGCAACTGTTATCCATGTAAGAGTCATTAAGATCTATGAGAATGTCAAACATACACAACATATAAGCTTTGATTATTTCCTTATAGAGGTCACCCAACCCCATTACCAAAAATAATCCCATATTCCCTTGTTACTTGTGATTTAGTGTCTTTGATTATTTCACGGCTAAACCTAACAAATAAACTAAATGCAATTACCCTAAGGTGGCCAGTCAAAGGATGCAAACAACTAGTGACGGATTCAAATATATAATGGAAATTTAATACATGCAAACATCAAACTAATCGATCAAGAGACGGATAAACGATTTGTTAAAGCATACAAATCCAATAATCAACCTACAACTAACATGCAAGATAGAATAAATAAACCTACATAATTAAATTAAATAAAAGAAAACAGAAACAAATAACAAAATCCCAATTCATATTGATATAAAATTCAGAAACACAAACTAATATTAAAAACAGAATTCTAGATGAAAAGAAAAGCAAAAATCAAGAGATACATCACAATGGTGGCTGCGGCAAGAAGAGAAGAAGAAGGAAGCACCTAGTAAGCTGGAGGAACCCACGACAAGGTGAGCTAGGGCTTACGGCAAGGGCTGATTCCTTTTCTCTCTTGCTTGTCACGCCACTCTCTCTCTCTTTCTCTCTCTGAATTTCGGCTCTCTCTCTCTCTAACTTTCTGAAAACTAAAAATAATGAAAACTGAAAAATAAACTAGGAGGAGGGCTCTTGAGTTCTGCAGGTATAAGATATATTTATAGAGGAGAAATTCTTGTGAGGCAAGGCTAGGGTTACTTGCGACAGCAGCTAGGGTTAGGGTGAATCAGGCCTTGCGGCATGGGCTGCTCCTTGGGCTTAAGTGAGTCACGCAAGGCCTAGGGTTTCCTTGCTTGCGCATGGGCTGCCAGGTCTTGACGCATTGGGCTGCTGGTCTTGGGCTGCACGGCTGCTAGGGCTGACGTGATGGGCTGCCATCTTGGACTAGGCGCATTGGGCTTGCACAAGGTGGGCTAGGGTTTTCACTTCATGGGCTGCCACCTTGAGGCTTGCGCATTGGGCTTCATCTTGGGCTGGCGCATGCATGCATGCATGGCCCCTTCAGATTTCGGCATTGCATAGGCCCATGGCCCATTTGACTTGTCGACTTGTCATCTTTGACCCTTGACCATTGACTTTGACTCCCCATTTTGCCCCTCATTTCCATTTGAATTTGAATTCATTTCTTCCCTCTATTCATTTCCATGGATGTCCACCACCTTCTAAAAGCTTCTGGAACCTTGACTTTGTAGAGTTGACTTTGACCAACATTTCCTAGTGCAACTAGGATTTCTTGTAAATGAAGGATTCCTTATTCATTTCGACTTCTCGTAATGACCATATTGCCGCTGGGGTCTCCTAGTGTCATTAGGACTCCTTTCCCTAGTAGGGTTAGGTTTCCTAGTTCAACTAGGAATTCCTGTTCCAGTCAGGATTTCTCATTTCTGGCTCCGCAATTATGGTTCTGGACTTGATGTTTTCTAGTGTGACTAGGATTTCTGCACTTTTCTTGTTTTGACCAAGATTTCACTTGTTTTCCTAGTTTGACCAGGAAATGTCCCAAAATGGCTCCATTTGCTTCCTTTTCCTATTTCTACTTCATTTGACCTGAAAACACAAAAACAAGACAAGAAACACAAAATATCGAGTTCTAACACTTTAGGTTAAGGAATTAGTATCATAAAGTGATGCAAAATGCACACTCATCACACCCCCAAACTTAGATTTTGCTAGTCCTCGAGCAAATAAAGGAAAGAAAAGACTCAAGACTGACTCTAACATCCCAACAATTGAATTCATGCGCCCAACCATCAATCACATAGGAAAGCAAGGCATATAAATTGTATTCTCCAAATTCTAATAACATTTCAAATAACATACCTCGCCCTCTATTATCATATAGGTCATCCTTGACACAAATCCAAGTGTTAGATAAACAAAAGTAAATCAATATGTACACAATAGATTCAAATCCAATCCTCTATATGTCATACTCTCAATGATAAACACTCAAGAATTGGGTTGATATGTGCACTCAAAGGTATATGTGAGAGGAAAAATGTAACAAAAACAATAGCTCACATATGTACATGAAATAACGGCACATTTAGAAAGAAATACTGATCTCATGGAAAGGAATCCAAATGCTTGAAATAGAATCAATGACCATAGGCTCCCTTCTTAAATAGACTCCACATAAGTATAATACACACCTCTTGAGATCAACTAGGGCTTAAATAGGGTTATAATGAAGGCTTAGGCTAGGATAGGGTATTGAAATGAAAAAAAAAAAAACACAAAGGGCTAAATCCATGGAATTGCAAGCATTAATAGAACATTCTGAGATATACCTTGCTTCTTTGCACTTCATAGCTCAATTTGAACTCTTTTTTGCTCACTTTTTCTTTTGAAACCGCCCCATCTCTTTTCTTTGCTTTTTTTTTTTTTTCTTTTTCTTTCTTTGGGCACGGCATACATACTTTTCTGACACATTTTTGTATAAGTTATGCATTTTCACTCCTTTTTCACCTCAATCAACATGCAAACACATTGCAACACCATAGATAGGGTAAAACGGGTAAAAGGGGTGTAGCACCCCCAAACTTAGGGTTTGGTAAAGGTAACAAAGAAAACAGCTTAAAAGGCTCAAAATGGGTAACTAAGGATAAAATATGTAATGAGTAGGCTTTTAGGCTATGTGGTACACAAACAGGGCCTAAATTCATTTCTCAAGAGTTATGCAAATACGACATACTTTGTGTACACAAGAAAAGAGTTCTAGCTCATTGATTCAAGATTATGCATATTCCAAGCAAATGACCAAATGAAAGATAGTGAGATCAAAACAACGATTTATATGACAATGATAGAATCAGAGTGGCGCGCAACACTCCAGAATTTAAGAACAGGGTTCAAAAGCTCACTTAGGTCATGCAAGTCTACTCTATGATGCATATAATCATTAGAAATGCAAATCACCACCCAAATTCATATCAACAAGACCAAATGATATAGAATTGCAAGATATGTTACGGAACACTATTAGAATGAAAAGAACACCAAATATACACACAATACTAAACATGCTCATAACAATCATGCACAATCAAATCAATTAGTTCGGGACTCAAAACTACCTAAGACACCCAAAAAGACTTAAAAACTACACTTCCAAAGATTCACATACATCACTAAGGTGGATGAAATCGAAAGAAAAAATGCATTTTGATGTGGGTTTTGACACCCTAAGTTTAAAAACACAAGTAAAAGTTTTTTCCTAACCTAAAACACCAAAAAAAAAAAAACCGAAATTTTTTTTTTCTTTTCTTTTCTAAAAACACTTAAAACACCTAAAACACTTGTTCTAACCTGAAAACACTAACAAATGACACATACCTTTCCCCCCACACTTAAATGATACATTGCCCTCAATGTATAAGAAATAAATGCATGAATGCTCAAATTAAGTGAAACGGGAAACTGCAACTATCCAAAACCAAATAAACACACCAAAATGAAAAATTGTCTTATGAAGCAAAATAAGGAAACTGTTTACTTGCGTACGCAAGCGTGGACACTCCAAGGGTAGGCGCGGCCTCCTTGGTCTTTAACGACTCCTTTTAGGTTCTTCAAAACAAAAGCTTAGGTTGCCTCCCAGTCAGCGCTTGTTTTTCTGTCTTCAGCCTGACATTGCCTCTCCTTTACTTGCGTCCTTTCCTCTTCTTCTTGCCACTGCTACTCTCGACATCTCCCAAGAACGGGCTGAAGAAGCTTTCCATCTCTGATTTCTCATCTCCATAAAAAGTGATCTCCTAGCTTTGCGGAGGCTTGGAAGTGAGACAGTACACCTCTTGCTTAACGTTGTGACGAATCTTCATTAAGCACTCCATTGCTTTGTACTCCATGTTAGAGGTGCACAAAAATTGTCTCCCAAGAAGGATATAAACATCACCAGGAAGTCTCGAAACATCTAACACTATGAAATCAGAGGGAATTAGTAAATTACGACATCTAACCAAAACATCTACAAGCATACCAAGGGCTTTCTCGACTAAAGAGTTGGCGAAGCGAATGTTCGAATCAAACGGGTGCAAATCAGCTTCCACAAATCCAAGCTTCTTGAACACCACCAGTGGCATGACATTGATAGATGAGCCATTGTCAATTAAGGCATTGGCAATCTCATACTTCTCTATGCTGCATGGTATGACCAATGAGCCCGAATCTCTTTTCTTGCTCGGAAAAGATGCAAAGAGACAACCACAAATCTCCCTAGGAACGTTGCGACTATGCCCTTGCTCCTCAACCTTTTTCTCAATTGACTTCAACTCCCTCATGGTTGCTGGAAATTTGGTGACATCGATGTCCGGAATGAGGGGAATCACACGTGTATCCATATTCTCTTCAATCATGTTTGGATCCTCCTCTTCCTCACTATCCATGATCTCAATTACCTCCTTAATCTTAATTACTCTAACTCTTTTTCTTGCAGTTGTCTTCAGAATAGCATTTACATGCTCCTCATTCTTCGGGTTGACGACGGGCTGACTAGGCAATTTTCCCTTCTCTCTCTGACCCAAAGTAGTGGCAATCTGACCCACTTGACTCTCCAAATTTGCAATAGCCTTCGAGTTGGCTTGCATCTGCTGCTCGGTTCGGTTCATGAAGGCATTGGTGCTTTGAGCAATTTGAGCAATCTGAGCAATCTTGTCCTCCAAGCTAGACCTCTCGGCATTAGGGTGCACATAAGGTTTGTTGTTGCTCCCACTAGCTTGATGTCCATTAGTGTTGCTCCACCTGAAATTAGGGTTGTTCTTCCATCCAGGGTTGTAAGTGTTGGAATAAGAGTTATATGGCACCCTAGGATAGCTCCCAACCTGGTTCACTTGTTCCACGTCACTCCCTTGTCCTTGCACACCCATCAGCTTCTCTTGAGCCAAAGACAACTTCTGCACCATAGTCTTGATTTCCAAAATCTATCCCTCCATGGTGTTCGGCACATCAGCCACCTCATATAACCCTCTCTTTGGTCCTCCTCTTGAACGATTGAAATCCCATTGTTGAGAACTCAAAGAAAGTGACTCAAATAACTCAGTAGCCTCATCTTTAGTAGGACCGCCCCCGGATTCCACCCTGAAAACCCGGAGAGGTTTTGCGGGAATCCAAATTCAAGGAAAATCCTATCGAAAATTCGACAGAACCTCCCCTGAAAATGGACTAACCCAGAAATTCCAAACCTATTAAAAACACTTCTAAATCATCAACCACGTCTACCACAACCAAATAGGGTCTCAGACCCAACATTTTAAAATAGAAAACCATTGTACAAAGCTAGAATAACGCCTACAGGGTTCGAGTAAGGATATGGACGCAAATGACTCGACGTTATTGGCTCGACCTCCACCGAAGCTACTACCTGGGGGAAACAATTTAAGATAAACAAGAAAACCGTGAGACAAAACTCAGTGAGTGGACAGTTTAATGAAAACGAAAATAAAAGTAAACTTCTTGTTTCAGGAAATCTTTCAAACCACATTTACCACTAAGACCTCACGTTACTCTCTGAAATCCCCCAGTTTTAAAACAATTTCACAAGTCTTAAAAATGTTATAAAACCCATGAAACTCAAAGAAAGATAACACATATCTCAATAGCAAATCATTTAAATTAACAAAGTCATAAAAATAATAATAAAATCGAAATCATTATAAAACTCGAAAACTATTTCTCACTTAAAATCCATACTCAAACTCTGAAAATACCAATTTCATTTTCCACCATGCTATATACCCTGAATAATCCTGGCCATACACACGCGTGGAGTAAATCCAATACGTGCAGGCAATATCCTGGCCATACACACGCGTGGAGTAAATCTAACACGTGCAGGCAATATCCTGGCCATACACACGTGTGAATAAATCAGCACGTGCAGGAAATCCTGGTCATACGTGCACACAGAGCGGCCCCCAAAGGGCGAAGCATCCCGACACACGGCCCAAAGCCTATATGTGCATCGTGATGGGTCCCAAAGACCTATTATATCTGAAACCTGGAGGGTACTGCAAAGGTGGTTTGAAAACCATTTTTAATATCTCAATGCCACGCAAAATAATTTCTTAAAAATGAAAAGTCTCAATGAGATTCTCACACCTTTTGCCATCAACTCAAGGCTTTCTCAAAACTTTGAAAATCAATTTCCAATAAATTCTTGTTTAAAACAAGTTTGAAATCGCATCTTTCTCTCGACTCTTAAAACCAACTTAATTCATCAACCTCATATGAAAATCATGTAATAAGACTTAAAATAAGAATATTAATCAAACTAACGGAAATGTAAACTTGAAAATCATAATCATTTATAACAAATTCAACCCCAAAATATTTTACTCAAACTATACTCAAATAAAACTCGGGATAAGCTAATAAATTCAACCATAAAATAAACAAAATATTTTAAAACATTAGTCCACTCACAGAAATAGCCCTAGCTTCGATCCTCGGCCGGATCGTCACGAGCCACAGCCGTGTCGCCTGCAAAGTGTCTGCTCACGCGCCAAGTTGAAACTTTCGTTCCTCAAGTCGCACCTATCTACACAAAACACTTACGAACTCAGTTTTGGTACTCAAAATAGCGCTAAATAATTTACGTGGCGGCTGGGTAGTCAGAACCCCCACTGTCGCCGCTCAAAGTGGCGGCACCAAAACTAGATTTCACAAATTTCTCCCAATTCCTCCAATTTTCAATCCTACACAGACAATGGGTTTCCTGGAGACAAGATTTATCCAAAACAACATCACCATAGCCCCCCCCCCCCAATCCGAAACCCACATAAATTCCGAAATGACTCTAAACCCCCATATTCCATCTTCAGCAAATTCTCAAAATTGAACAACTAAACCATAAGAGGGTGAAAGCCCACTGAGAAGGAAAGGAAACCCACCTAATTTCGAAGTGGATGGCACTGTAGCTTGTCTAGAATCCGGCGAGACAGAAGGTGTCTCTGGCGTCGTTACTGTACGCGTGGGTCTAGCCTGGCTAGAGGAGGCCTGAGCTTAGCTGGTAGGCGTCGGGGGAGGCTAGCCGGAGCCTTAGGTCGCCGAAAAAGTGACCGGACGTGGCTGGGTGGCTGGGGCAGGTGCGTGCAGGGGTGGGTTGCGGGCTGTGTGTTGTGGCCCTCGTCGAAGTGGTGGCTGGCTGGCAAAGGGGGGCTGATCTGGGGGGTTTGGCGCCGACTCGCCGGTGGTCTTGGGTCGTCGGGAAGGTGGCCGGAGCTGGCCGCGCCGGTGAGAAAAAGGGAGGGGAGGTGAGTGAGCTCGGGGAGAGAGAGAGGGATAAGTGAGGGAGTGCGGGAGAGAAAGAGAAAAATAAAAAGGGAGAGAGAAAGTTCTAGAGAGAGAGGGAGAGTTGTGGAAAAATCTAGAGAGAGAGAGGAAATCTGATTTTTAAAACCCACTTTTATAAATTTACAACATTGCCCCTCACTTTAAACGCCTATATCTTTCAATCCGTAACTCGGATTGGCGCGTGCCGCGTGTCTATGAAATCGTGGGATCGAAACCTATCTAACGGACCCGAAGTCAAAATCGAAATCTCATTTATTTTAAAAGTCAACTTTTGGTCAAGCTTAAATTAAAACCAAAAAATATAAAATAAATTCAAAACATTTTATTTCTCACTAAATTCCCAAAATATTCACAATAAATTCTCCAAATCTTTAAAATACTTTTCGAAATAAAATTCAGAAAGATACAATCTTACAAATTTTAAAACGAAACATTTTTAAATCCAAATTTAACTTTTAAATAACGTTAAATCAATCTTAGTGAAAACGTCAAATAACTCTCAAAACTCCCAAAGTAAATTTAAAAAAATTTCCAAGGTCGCGAAAACTAAACTTCCTTGAAACGCTCTTGAAACCAAAGTTAAATAAAAATTTTAACTTCCAGTGAACTTTGGGTCGGGTCGTTACAGCCTCATCTTTAGTTTTTGACATAAATGCACCACCACATGCCGAATCCACCTTGGCTTGATCCCTCTCCAATAATCCTTGATAAAAACAACAAATCACATACCAAGGAGATAAATTGTGGTGCGGGCAGCTAGTAAGCAACTCATTGAATCTTGAGAGATATAAGGGTGTGAAGTGAAGGGCAATATTGTAAATCTATAAAAATGGGATTTAAATACCCAAAAATCAGATTTTGAAGGGGGATTTTCTCTCTCTAGAAATTTCGGGACACTCTCTCTCTCCCTTTATGTTTCTCTCTCCCCGCACCTGCACCCACGCACACCCCCCGACCTCTCTCTTCATCTCTCTCTCCCACCGATCCCTCTCTGTTCGCCGATCACCGACCACCCCACTGGTCGGAAAATGACCCACTCCGACCGGTCATCACAGCCCACACCTCCTTCACACCAGTCAACCCCCACCGACGGCATTTCGAAGAGAGAGAAGCCGAGACTCACCGCCGGCGATCTCGTTTTTCCGGCAACATTGCAACCTTCGATCACCCCAGATCTCTTCCACTCGACGAGTTGAGCACAAAGGTGTCATCACCTTGCCAAGACGACCACTGTACGCGGCGATTCGAAGAGGAGAAGTTCGCGGCACCTCCGGCGAATTTTGTGTTTTCCAGCCAACTCCGACCACCGTTGGCCTCGAACCAGGTATCGAAATCGATCCTCTCTTCATCCTCTACAAGTTTGTATGATTGATTTGGTATGATTGTGCCCGGAATTAAAAACCCAACTCAGCCACCCACGGCCACCGCGAGCTTTGCCGCATGTGGTGGCCGATTCAGACTCCCTTCAATGTTTTTATGTTTTCTTAAGATTAATGAGCCTATTGGAGTTGGAATTAGGTTGATACATTTGTGTTTTGGTTGGAAATCAAGTTTGGGCAGTCGTTGGGTGTGGCGGTAGTGTTGAATTTTGGCCACTCCGAGACCACACGGCCACTAAATGGAAATTTGGGTGAGTTAAATTGGATAAATTGTTGATTTGTGAGCTGAAAATGCAAATTCCCAACAGTTATTGAACCGATCTTAAGTTATCAGTCGATTGTTGTGTAATTAGACAGGTTGTGAGAACGTTGGGAAATCAATTGTGACACTTGGTTGTTAGGATAGGTCGGGTATACTCGAGGATCTCAATCTTAGTGTAGATTGGTTATTGGAATCATAAATCGAGTCACGAAGGATATGGAATGCAAGGAGGGTATAATTTCTATCCGTCTAAATTTGGGATATTTATGTTGTATGAGTGGATAGACGAGATTAGATTATACTTAGGTTAATTGGTTTTTAGTAATTAAGGAATTCATCTTTGGGCACTTTCGCTACTACAATTTCCTTTTGGAGTATCCCTAAAAGATTATATATAATTATCTTTCGAACCTTAAAGCGCATGGTCTGTTTTTGTTAGGTCCATGAAGCTTCATCTTTCGTTGATAGTGAGTGGACTTTACTTTATTTTTGCAAATACTTTTCTAAATTCATGATTTATTCATTGGTTATTGAATTTGTTTGAGAGATAATAGAAGTTGAATTGGATCTTTGATTTGGAAGTGTTTTCTTAAATTATGATTTTATTATTTGGTTATCATGAGTCTTGAATTAGAAATATTGATTTGAGTTACGAATTTTATGAAGTTAAATGAGCAGTTTTAAACCGCCATATTAGTACCCCCTTCAGCAGGTATATATTGCTCTACACTCGCCTAGAGATGACTCGGCGGTGTACGACCAGCACGCAGGTATATATTGCTCTGCACTCGCCTAGAGATGACTCGGCGGTGTACGACCAGCACTCGCTCTGCACTTGCCTAGTTGGCTGTGTATGACCAGCATAACATTTACTCTGCACTTGCCTAGTCGGCAGTGTATGACCAGCATAACATTTGCTCTGCACTCACCTAGTCGGCGGTGTATGACCAGCATCACAGCAGGTATTGATTTGCTCTGCACTTGCTTAGAGATGACTCGTCAGTGTATGACCAGCAGTTCCCCGGGTACTAGTGTGGTGTGAATTTTCAGTTGTGGAGTATTTTAAAGAATTATATTACACTAGTAAATGTTTTAAATGATAGTTTCTGTAAGGCATTGCGTATTGTTTCAGTTATTTTAACAGTTTTACGGCTTGAGAGTATTAATTGTTTTTCAGAGTTTGATTTACGATTTGATTTACGATTTGAGGAGATTTAAAAATGGATTTGAAAGAAGAGATTTTAAAAATAGTTTTAAAACTGGGGGATTTTAAAGAGTGACGTGAGGTTTTTGAGCTAAACGTGGTTTTGAAGGATTTTCTGAAACAGAAAGTTTACTTTTGTTTTTGTTTCTATTAAACTATCCACTCACTGAGTTATCTCACAGTTTCCATGTTTTGTCTTAAATTGTCCCCCCAGGTAGTAGCTTTGGTGGAGGTCGAGCCAAACACGTCGAGGCATAGCATCTAGTTTCCATTCCCGGATCTTGTCGTAACGACCCGACCCAAATTTTCACTAGAAATTTAAATTTTTATTTAACTATGTTTTTAAGAGGTTTATAAAAGATGTTGGATTGTATTTTAAAGATTTTTAGATTTATTTGGAAAAAAATAAAAAAGGGTTTTGATTTAAAGTTTTGATTTATTTATTTTTGTTTTAATTTAAGCTTGACCAAAAGTTGACTTTTAAAATAAACAAGATTTCGATTTTGACTTCGGGTCCATTAGATAGGTTTCGATCCCACGATTTCATAGACACGTAGCACGCTTCGATCTGAGTTACGGTTTAAATGATATAGGCGTTTAAAGTGAGGGGCAATGTTGTAAATTTATAAAAGTGGGTTTTAAAAATCAGATTTCCTCTCTCTCTAGATTTTTCTAGAAATTTCTCTCTCTAGAACTCTCTCTCCCTCTATTTATTCTCTCTCCCCGCACCCTCTCTCTCGGTTTTCCCTCTCCTCCACACCCTCTCCCCTGCGCGCACCACCCAGCCACCCCCACTCACCACTCGCCGACCTGGCCTCTGGCTCCGGCGAGCTTCCCCCAGGCGCCGATCACCCCCCGGCCTCCTCTCTCTTTCCGAGTTCTCTTTCTCCCCCTTTTTTCTGCGCGCGGCCAACCTAACTACCCAGCCACTTTCAGTGGCTTTTCCCATCGACCCCGACCACCTGCGACCTCCCACGTCGGCCGATCAGCTCAGCCCGGCCCTCCTCCAGCCAACCCAGCCATCCCCTGCGCGCGGTTGCTGTCAGAAGAGCTCCACTGGCCGCCGGCTTCTCTCCCTTCTCCGACCAGTTTTCCGGCGCCAATCACCTTCCTTGTAAGTGGGTTTTCTTTCTCTTTCTTTGGATTTTTATTCTCTCTGGTTGTTAGCTCTGAAAATATAGAAAATTGAAACTTCAAATTTATGGGGTTTAGGACCATTTCAGAATTTCTTTGATTATTGGATTTCTTTGATCGAAGTGAACATCGGACAAGTCTCTTTTAAGTTGGGACTGGTTTTGGGACGTTTGGGCGGTGTTGGGTTGAGCCAAGGAGATTCAAAAAAGGAAGTAGTGCTTACGGGGTTATTATGCTTTAAGTAAATAAATCCTTGGGTTAATTAATAAATGGGCGTGACAATTAGGTTCAATATGTATTGTACACACTTTAATTATTATCGAGTCAAGACTAATTGAAACTATGGTTTATTTTTAGGCGAAACGACCGTGGCTCGTGACGATCCGGCGGAGGATCAAAGCTAGAGATATCACTGTGAGTGGACATTTGTTTTTAGAAGCATTTTATAAAATCTATGAATTTATTTATTGACTATTTGAGTTTTGGTTTAAACATAATGAATGTGGGTGGATTCTTGGTTTTTAAATGCATTTATGAAATTCCTTTAAATTAACTGTTGTTAATAAATCTTGATTTTGATGTGGGGTTTGGTGGACGGAGTTGAATTTCGGATTTTCAAATACTCTCGTATACAAGTTTTTAAACATAACTTCATTTGATGGTTTATGTTATTATTTCAGTTTTTGGTCGAAAAGAGTGATTTGATTTATGTATTTTGAAATTAAGTTGGAATTATGCAACAAGTTTTTATGAAAATTAAAGTTTCTTGGAAAAGTACAATTATTCTATTTTCAGTGGAAAAGGACCTATGATTGTGGTTATGAAAAATGGTTTTCAAACCACATTTGCAGTACCCTCCAGGTTGTCAGATTTAATAGGTCTTTGGGACCCATCACGATGCACATATAGGCTTTGGGCCGTGTGTCGGGATGTTTCACCCTTTGTGGGCCGCTCTGCGTGCACGTATGACAGATAATTTGTGGCTCTGCATGCGTATGACAGATTCCCGGCTCTGCGCATGTATGACAGATTATGTATGGCTCTGCATGCGTATGACAGATCCTCGGCTCTGCGCATGTATGACAGATTATACGGGTAACTGACTGGTGTGTGTTTTCAATTGTTAAGTATTTTAAGTGATGAGTTTACGACATCAAAGATTTAAGTAAGACGGTTTCAGTTGAACAGTTTATCGATTTTCAATATGTTGAGAATGTTTGAGAAGAAAGTTTTCAGTTCAAGTTATTTATTCATAAATTGACAATATCGATTTCAGTTTGAGAACTTGGATTTCGAAGTTTGATTTTCAACTCTAGATTTTTATTATTTTACTGGGAAATGGTTTTAAAAACTGGGGGATTTCAAAGGACATTCTAAGGTTTAGAGTTAAACGTGTGTAAAAGGGTTTTTTTCTAAAAAGATATTAAATCTTTGATTTTCATCTCCATTTAACTGTCCACTCACTGAGCCTATCTCACCATTTTCTTGTTTTGTCTTAAATTGTCCCCCAGGTAGTAGATTTGGTGGAGGTCGAGCCAAACACGTCGAGGCAGTTGCAATCATCTCCTTAGTCGGACCTTGTAGGCGCCATTTAATTTTTGTAAAAATTCCTTGTAATAGAATAGCAGCTCTGATAACCACTCTACAAATTTTAAGTTGGATTTCTGTGGAATTGTTGGGTCTGAGACCCTATTTGGTTGTGGTAGAGGTGGTTGCTGTATAGAAGTGCTTTTTAACAGGTTTGAAATTTCTGGGTTAGTCCATTTTCAGGGGAGGTTCTGCCGAATTTTCGGTAGGATTTTCCCTGATTTTGGATTCCCGCAGGACCTCTCCGGGTTCCAGGGTGGAATCCGAGGGCGGTCCTGTCAACTTGGTATCAGAGCATTAGGTTTGAATTCCTGTAGACTTCGCACCTTGTGTGCATCCTTCGATGTATAGAAAGGTTTTCCTCAGCTAGTATGGATATGCCTCCTCGACGTGGTCGACCTCAAGGTAGATTGTGGTAAGTTTTGGGGGATATAGTTTATTTTATTGACGTGACTTAAAGGGATGATAGGAGAAATTAGAAGGTGGTAGGCATATGGAAAACAAGAAATCCAAGTATTGGATTAAGTAAGGGTTGATATTAGAAGAGGGGGGACATCACAAAGCGATGACATATGAAGTGATGTTTTTATTTAAAAGAGTAAGCTTGAGATTGTTGTAATTCCACTAATCTAGCTTTCTTAACTTGGGGCATGTGAGTATTTGATGGATTGATGATAACTTATGGATGGTAATGAGGAGCTAGACCATTTTGGAGACATAAGTATCTTGTGATGGAAGTCTGGGTAGTTGGAGTCGAGATAGACCTGAATACATCACACATTGCTAAGGAAATGATAGGCGCTTGAGGGTAACCCCTTAGTTCGCGATCATATTTTATGTTGGATACATTTAGGGATCAAAGGGTTAATCAGAGTAGCGCAGCGGAAGCGTAGTGGTGCCCAGTCCGTCCATATCAGTAGAAGTGGAGAACAACAGAGGGGTCAGCCAGGACGCCCCAGAGCTCAGGGCAGAGTCTTCGCCATGACGCAGCAGGACGCTTTGGTTTCATCGGACGTCATCATGGGTATATTATCTAACTTTGAACATGATACGATATTTTCGATAGACTTCAGGACACACACACTCTAGTTTGTCATATATTCGTGTTTTGAGTAAACTTTCTCGATTTATGGGTTAGAGTTGCTTTCAAATGATTTAAAGGTTTTAAACGGATTTACTTCGTTATGGTTTTATCCCTGAAAACTTTATCTAAGGTTTGGCGTTTCTATCACATTTTCAAGTTTTTATTTTTGAGGCTTACTAAATTTATTTAGGTTCGTTGTGGAGCGATTTCCTAAGTTTAAATATCCTTACTAAATTCACGCATATTTGAATATATGGTGGCTGAAAGGAGGTTTGATTTTTGGGCAATAAAAAGTTGCAACTATAATTTACTTAAATTAAAATTTTCTACTAAATTTCGAGGACGAAATTTTTTTAAGGGGGGAAGGTTGTAACGACCCGACCCAAATTTTCACTAGAAATTTAAATTTTTATTTAACTATGTTTTTAAGAGGTTTATAAAAGATGTTGGATTTTATTTTAAAGATTTTTAGATTTATTTGGAAAAAAATAAAAAAGGGTTTTGATTTAAAGTTTTGATTTATTTATTTTTGTTTTAATTTAAGCTTGACCAAAAGTTGACTTTTAAAATAAACGAGATTTCGATTTTGACTTCGGGTCCGTTAGATAGGTTTCGATCCCACGATTTCATAGACACGTAGCACGCTTCGATCTGAGTTACGGTTTAAAAGATATAGGCGTTTAAAGTGAGGGGCAATGTTGTAAATTTATAAAAGTGGGTTTTAAAATTCAGATTTCCTCTCTCTCTAGATTTTTCTATAAATTTCTCTCTCTAGAACTCTCTCTCCCTCTATTTATTCTCTCTCCCCGCACCCTCTCTCTCGGTTTTCCCTCTCCTCCGCACCCTCTCCCCTGCGCGCACCACCCAGCCACCCCCACTCACCACTCGCCGACCTGGCCTCTGGCTCCGGCGAGCTTCCCCCAGGCGCCGATCACCCCCCGACCTCCTCTCTCTTTCCGAGTTCTCTTTCTCCCCCTTTTTTCTGCGCGCGGCCAACCCAGCTATCCAGCCACTTTCAGTGGCTTTTCCCATCGACCCCGACCACCGGCGACCTCCCACGTCGGCCGATCAGCTCAGCCCGGCCCTCCTCCAGCCAACCCAGCCATCCCCTGCGTGCGGTTGCTGTCAGAAGAGCTCCACTGGCCGCCGGCTTCTCTCCCTTCTCCGACCAGTTTTCCGGCGCCAATCACCT
>QANW01000991.1:247822-292831 GCA_003254865.1 Dryas drummondii | reverse complement strand
TCAGATTTAATAGGTCTTTGGGACCCATCACGATGCACATATAGGCTTTGGGCCGTGTGTCGGGATGTTTCGCCCTTTGGGGGCCGCTCTGCGTGCACGTATGACAGATAATTTGTGGCTCTGCATGCGTATGACAGATTCCCGGCTCTGCGCATGTATGACAGATTATGTATGGCTCTGCATGCGTATGACAGATCCTCGGCTCTGCGCATGTATGACAGATTATACGGGTAACTGACTGGTGTATGTTTTCAATTGTTAAGTATTTTAAGTGATGAGTTTACGACATCAAAGATTTAAGTAAGACAGTTTCAGTTGAACAGTTTATCGATTTTCAATATGTTGAGAATGTTTGAGAAGAAAGTTTTCAGTTCAAGTTATTTATTCATAAATTGACAATATCGATTTCAGTTTGAGAACTTGGATTTCGAAGTTTGATTTTCAACTCTAGATTTTTATTATTTTACTGGGAAATGGTTTTAAAAACTGGGGGATTTCAAAGGACATTCTAAGGTTTAGAGTTAAACGTGTGTAAAAGGGTTTTTTTCTAAAAAGATATTAAATCTTTGATTTTCATCTCCATTTAACTGTCCACTCACTGAGCCTATCTCACCATTTTCTTGTTTTGTCTTAAATTGTCCCCCAGGTAGTAGATTTGGTGGAGGTCGAGCCAAACACGTCGAGGCAGTTGCAATCATCTCCTTAGTCGGACCTTGTAGGCGCCATTTAATTTTTGTAAAAATTCCTTGTAATAGAATAGCAGCTCTGATAACCACTCTACAAATTTTAAGTTGGATTTCTGTGGAATTATTGGGTCTGAGACCCTATTTGGTTGTGGTAGAGGTGGTTGCTGTATAGAAGTGCTTTTTAACAGGTTTGAAATTTCTGGGTTAGTCCATTTTCAGGGGAGGTTCTGCCGAATTTTCGGTAGGATTTTCCCTGATTTTGGATTCCCGCAGGACCTCTCCGGGTTCCAGGGTTGAATCCGAGGGCGGTCCTGTCACTTGTAGGCATCATTTCCATTTTGTGGAAGTTTCTTTTCTTTAGCTTTGTAAAAATTGCTGTAATAGGAGCAGTGGCTCTGATAACCATATATAGGTATTAAGGTTATGTTGAGCTATTGGGCCTGATACCCTTTTTTTGGTTGTGGTAGAGGTGTTTGCTGTTTTAGAAGTGCTTTTTAACAGGTATAAAATTTCTGGGTTAGTCCATTTTCAGGGAAGTTCTGCCGAATTTTCGGTAGGATTTTCCTTGGTTTTGGATTCCCGCAGGACCTTTCCGGGTTTCAGGGTGGAATCCGGGAGCGGTCCTGTCAGCATGGGTTTCCAGGTCTTGCCGCATTGGGCTGCTGGTCTTGGGCTGCACGGCTGCTAGGGCTGACGTGATGGGCTGCCATCTTGGACTAGGCGCATTGGGCTTGCACAAGGTGGGCTAGGGTTTTCACTTCATGGGTTGCCACCTTGAGGCTTGCGCATTGGACTTCATCTTGGGCTGGCGTATGCATGCATGCATGGCCCCTTCGGATTTCGGCATTGCATAGGCCCATGGCCCATTTGACTTGTCGACTTGTCATCTTTGACCCTTGACCATTGACTTTGACTCCCTATTTTGCCCCTCATTTCCATTTGAATTTCAATTCATTTCTTCCCTCTATTCATTTCCATGGATGTCCACCATCTTCTAGAAGCTTCTGGAACCTTGACTTTGTAAAGTTGACTTTGACCAACATTTCCTAGTGCGACTAGGATTTCTTGTAAATGAAGGATTCCTTATCCATTTCGACTTCTCGTAATAACTATATTGCCCATGGGGTCTCCTAGTGTCATTAGGACTCCTTTCCCTAGTAGGGTTAGGTTTCCTAGTTCAACCAGAAATTCCTGTTCCAATCAGGATTTCTCATTTCTGGCTCCGCAATGATGGTTCTGGACTTGATGTTTCTTAGTGTGACTAGGAATCCTCATTTGACTAGGATTTCTGCACTTTTCCTGGTTTGACCAGGATTTCACTTGTTTTCCTAGTTTGACCAAAAAATGTCCCAAAATGTCTCCATTTGCTTCCTTTTCCTATTTCTGCTTCATTTGACCTGAAAACACAAAAACAAGACAAGAAACACAAAATATCGAGTTCTAACACTCTAGGTTAAGGAATTAGTATCATAAAGTGATGCAAAATGCACACTCATCATTCCCTCTATCTGTTTTACCAAAGTGTGTCTCTTACCCAATCCCTTTCTTGTGTCTGGGTCCCACTTGTACCTGTTGGGAAACTGGAGATCCGAATCCGGCAACAGTCATTAGGAACGTACTAGACGTACTCTTGACCTTATTTATTAAGACCAGGTAAAATCTAGAGGTTTGGCACTAGCGTAACTGCTAGGCTTCTCTAAATTCTTGATTCAACATAACCTTGCTCCCCGAGGCAGACAGTCATGTCAAACCTTGTAGTTTCTAAGTTTATTTTAATTTATTGTCGAGGAGGTTGATTAGATATGAACCTTACAACGTGACCAGGTCAGTGCATGGGAAAACTAAGGGAGCTCTAGCTCAGTACCCAAAGCTTGTATGCTCATGTACTGACCTTAGTTACACATTATTTGGTCACCACGGATATGACCTCAATATTTATTAAGTTCATATGATAACAACAGTTAAACGGCGTTTCATCTATAACCACAACTTAAATAATAGCAGATTAAATAAGCTGAGTTAAGGGTATATCTGTTGAAGACTTCCCACGAGCAGAGTTTCGGTACTACTAGACTTACTAAGTAACAAGATTAAAAGAACCTAATTAATAAGAGATTAATTTAACAAAAATTTCAGCAGAAGTTCAACAAGGATCAAGAAATTAACTATGGAGCTCAGAAATGATTTTTTAAAAAAACTTCACCAAAACCTAGCCTTCACACTACTAGAATCGAAGAGCTCGTCGCCACGATCGCGTAGGCGAAATCCGATCGTCGATCGGAGCTCCAGAACTCAAGATAAACTCAAAACAAGATTGAAGAAGAGAGAGAAAGGAGAAGAGAGGAGAGAGGAGAGAGAAGCTCTCTCTTGGAAAGCGTGTGGCTAAATTGTGAAGGATCAGCTGAAGGTGCGGCACTAATTATAGTAGGGGTGGGCGCGGTGCGGTTCGGTCCCGTTCTCCCCCAGAACCGGCAGCCGCGTAGGACATGCATACGCGGTGCGGTTCGGTGTTTAAAACCATGAAGGGAGTTAAAAAGCCAAACCAAACTAGACCATTCAAGGTGCGGTGCGGTGCGGTGCGGTTCTCCACTGCGGTTTTGGTCATTTTATGACATTTACATATGTTTTAAATTTTTTAATGTTTTATAATTTATATAAAACATATGTTTTGGGGTTTGGCCATGTTGGGTTTCATCTTTTTATTACATTTACATATGTTTTAATATTTTATAATTTATATAAAACATATGTTTTGGGGTTTGAGTAATTGGATTTGGTTTAGGGTTTGGGGTTTGGTTGAGCAAACTAGTTTATGTAACTAGACTATACCTTAGGGTTTAGGGTTTAGAGAATGAGAGATGAGTTGCAACCAAACCCTATACCATAAGTTTTAAATCCTTATACCATAAACCCTAATATCCTATAGGACCTATACCATATCCTAAACCTTATACCATAAATTTTAAATCCTATACCTTATATGGCATATACCCTACACACTTATATAGTATATAACTATATATTATACCCTAGAACTATAAACAATTAAAAGATTTAGTGTATAGAGTATAAACTATAAATAATATACTAATTTTTTTATATAGAATATAAAGAATATACTAATTTTATTATATAGGGTAACGGATATAACTAAAATTATATACTAAAATATTATTAATTTATTATTATATTATATATCTAGAAAATAGGTATAGGGTTATATAAAATATATTTTAGGGTCTAAACCATAAAATATAGCTAGGTTAATATTAATTTTAATATTTTATTAGGGTTTAGGGTCTAAAGTGTATAAAAATGTGTACAAAAAGTATATAAAAAATATATAAAATGGTATAAATTTGTATTAAAAATATATAAAATGGTATATATATATGTATAAAAATATAAAAAATATATATTTTTTGCAATTATACGGTGCGGTTAAATAAGGTGTGGAACCGGAACTGAAACCGGAGAGAACCAGTGCGGTTCAGTTTTTTTGACGGTGTTGACATTTTTTAGTCAACGCAGTTTTTTTACGGTTTTTTGGCGGTGTGGTTCGGCCGGTTTTGGCGGTGCACAGTTAAAATGCCCACTCCTAATTTATAGGGAAGAGAGAGCGAGTGGTTGACTCAGCCGAGTTGACCGGGTTGACTCAAGTCAACCGTCACAACTTGGGCCAATGTGGAAGTGACACGTGGCGCATGCCCTGACACTTGGTTGCACATGCAGCCATCAGATCTTGCTGCCTTGCAGCAATGGACGCTCCAGATCGTGCCACGTGGCGCGATCTGGTGATTTCCTATTTTATTTTTTTTTTCCTATTTTTCTCAACTTCAAAAATTAATTAAAAATAGCTCGGGACTCAGAAAAATATTACGGACTCGTATCGATTAGTACTAATTAACTATGAGATCAAATTACCAATTTGCCCTTAAAAAAATTTCAGAAATTTCAAGCTTTACAAACTAAGATAAAAATGCTGTAAAGAAAAGAAAATTTGGGAAATTCATAAAATAACCTTCTGGACTCTGAATAATACGAGACTTGCACCGTTGGATTCATGAGTAAAAGTAATACCTTTTAATGGTCTAACTTGGGTCAAAACCCCAGTCAAAGTTGGTCAAATAATTAAAGCTCAAGGTGAAAAATACGATTTTCCGCCAAACAATTTCTAGAAAAATTATAGAAATTAAGGAAAAATCTCAAAATGAATTTGGAAAATTTTGGGTCTCACAGAGGTACTCTAATGCTACTTGAGGTACATTTTTGTAATTAACTCTTTAAAATTTCAAAATCAGTATCTTTTTTCAACATGTAAGAAAGATATATTATATTAGTCAAATAGTATGCATGTTATTTTGGTATTTTACCATTTTTGTCATGCTCGTTTGTGATTAAAGGGTTATGTGAAAATGTGTTTAAACTTCAGGTACTTTTTTGTAATTGAGTTCAGGGGGTGTTTGTGTAAATTCTATAACATTAGAGGGTTATGTGAAAACATGATGAACCTCAGGAGGTGTGCATGTAAGTAATTATAAGGTTAAACTTATCATTTAGAAATGTTTTTATGATGATGTCATCAATTTTTGGACGAAATTTTAACAGAAAGGGTTATGTGAAAACGATTTAAAACCTCAGAGGGTCTCATTGTAACTTTTGAAACTTCAGGAAGTGTATGTGAAAATACAAAAAACTTCAGGGAATGTTTGTGAAATTAACTCTTTATTTCTTCACCCTCTCTCTCTCTCTCTCTCTCTCTCTCTCTCTCTCTCTCTCTCTCTCTCTCTCTCTCTCTCTCTCTCTCTCTCCCCCTGACGTATCCTTTATCCTTGTTGACTAGCTCCATCATGAAGTAGAAGAAACATTAGGTGTGTTTTGTTTGATCCAAAGGCAAAAAGCATCATATCGCAAAAATACCAAAACTGTGTATATACGTTAGGCCGTTAGGGGATGGTATCTCTCCTTCAAAGCAATGAAAGGCTTCTTTGGAACAAAAGTCTCTCTCAATATTCTCAACAACTACAAAGCAAGACTGACCGTGGCCGCCACCCCTCTTTTTAATTTGTATGCCTTGAGTAACCTCCAACACACAAAACACTCCTCCTTGTCTGATCGATTATTCTGAATTTATCGGTTTTCTTTTTTCTTTCCATCAATTAAGCTTCTTCAGCTTTCTCCATGGAAAAGCACCAATACCAGCTGGCGCTGATTCTTTCTCTAGTGTCCTCCCTCGGTCTTGTCTCCTTCGTATCATGTATAGCGGCAGAGATTAAGAGAACAAAGGTGGGTAGATGAGATCACTTTGATGATAATTAATTCTTTTGCTTAATATATGATTAATAAATTGCATATACAGACTCTTTTGTTTTTAATTTGTAGGAAAAGGAGCTCAAGTTGGTTGGAAAACTGTGCCATTTGCCTGAAAGTCACGCAATTGGGTTCGGAATTGCAGCCTTGATCTGTTTGTTTATAGCTCAGATGATCGGGAATTTGATAGTTTTCAGTACTTATTTTTGTTCAAGAGAGAAGAAGAAGAAGAAGATGAGTAGCACTACTTCCAAACCCAAACAAGCAATGATTTTCAGGGTTCTTCTGTTCATCTCTTGGTAGGTCTTCAATCCAATCTTCTTAATTACAACATGTATATATTACACATATTCATCACTCAGCAAGTACAAATTAAAATTGCCACATATGATTTGATTTCATTAAGTTCCTGATTGAATTTTGATTTTTGAGAAATTGAGATAAAAAATTAAAACCCTCTATTATTCTATCACTAGCTAGCAAGACCAGCACCAGTTCCACCTGTTTGGGTTTTGGCAACTAGAATGGATTAGGTGGGTGACCCAGTATTTAAAAAGAATTTACAGAACACAGCTGGAACTGTCTCAATTTCATAAACACACTTGGGTTATGATATTGGAAAATTGGGGATTGAAATAATTAATTTTAAATGATCAATTAATTAATTTTGCAATTTGCAGGGTCAGCTTTGTAATGGCACTCACATTGATTGGCACGGCAGCTAGCATGAGCAGAAAACAAACCTATGGGGTGGGATGGTTACATGGAGAATGCTACTTGGTTAAACAAGGAATATATGTTGGCTCCGGAGTATTGGTCCTAATTTCAATTGGTTCCACACTTGGCTTAATCATCACAACCATGACGAACAAGAGCCAAGTTTGATGAAGAAGGATTTAATGTGAAAGAGCAAAGTAAGTTGAATATAAAGTTTTAAAGAGAGAATAGATAAATACAAGAGAATTTTGTAAAGATAAAGAGGCTATGACATCCTCCACCTTATATTTTTGGGGAAGAATTTGGAAAAACCTATTCCCCTATACAACAAGAAGACAGCAATAGGCAAACGGAGAAAAATACAAAATACACTTGTGTAGCCCACAATTCCAAACGTTGTACTAGAATTTTAACATTTTTTCTTTTAAGATTTTTTTTTTTACTCTCTAAATTTTGACTACTGTTTCAATTCAATACTGAACTATAATTTTGTCTAGCACGGACAAAATCAAGCTTCCGGCAGAAATTTGTCAAATATTACCTAAACTGATGGAGAATGCTAAATTAAAACAAAGAGAGTAATTTTGCTCACCTCATGCTCACTTCTCATTTAAAATGATGTCATGTGTTTAAACAATTAACGATGAGTTAATCTATTTTATTTAATTATTTATAATGTTATAATAATGAGAGAGAAAAATAATTTGACAACTCTTTTCTTCTTTTATCCTTATCTTTTATTACTCAACTATTTTCCACTTTTTTATTTCCTATTAATTTCTCTTTTATTTAATTATTTCTAATAATTTTTGCTTCTTTTTTTTTTTTGGCTGTTCTCTAGTATGCCTCCAGTACCCAAAAAACCACATCCATTTTTTTTTTGGGTCTTCTCATACACCTTTTATCTACTTTTTTAATTAATTAAAAAAATATTCCAACAACACATTTTTTTTTTGGCCTAAGAATTCTTCTTTCTTGTCTAATACATGATCTTTTCAGATCAAACAAATTCTTAGGTCAATTCAAAGTGTTGCAGCATTTGAAGAGAGAAGAATAGTTGCAACGACATAATTTTTTTTTTGAACTCATGTAATTTTTTTATTGGATTTTCTATGTATGCAAATGAGTTGTTTTGGATTTTTGTTTGGCCAACATTTTCTTGGAATATTTTATTTTTTAATTAATTAAAAAATAGAGAAAAGTGTATACAGGAGAAGACCCAAAAAAATTGATGTGATTTTTTGAGTACTAGAGGCATACTAGAGAAGAGCAAAAAGACAAAAGAAACAAAAATTATTAAAAATAATTAAATAGAAGAGAAAAGAGAAATTAACGAGTGATAAAAAAAAGTTGAGTAATAAAAGATAAGGGTAAAACTAGGAAAAAGTTGTCAAATTATTTTTCTCTCTCATCATTATAACATCAGAAATAATTAAATATAATAGATTAACTCACGGTTAGTTTTTTAAACACATGACAGCATTTTAGATGGGAGGTGAGCAAAACTGTTCTCTAAACCAAACGCACCGTACAAATATTTGGTAAGAAATTAATTGTCAAAATTAGTAATTTTCAGGTGAAGGAGACCTGTATTTTTTGTTTCCATTTAGTGAGTGAAATGGACAGCGCAACCACCTGTGAATGTGGTAACAATTACAAAATTATAGTTCTATGGACTAAGGCTAAACTAGTATGCAAAGTAGACAATATTTCCTTAAAATGGAAAGTGTCTGACTAATCTGACTTCCTTTTCTTGTGAATTCCTAACAATTAGGTATTAATAATCAAATGCCAACACCATAAAGAGATTTTCAACAAAGAACAAATAATTAAAGGAAACATATTCAGTTTATCATTCTTAATTTCTTACTTGGATGTTGAACAAACCACACTATCGTAGCAATGCGTCAAAAAGGTTTCTCTAGTTTCAAGCAAAACCCACAGAAGCACGTAACACAAAAGTTGCTAATTTGGCTTCCCGTGCACACAAACCAAACAACCATTTTCTTTTGGAAAATTGTAAGTAAAGTACTTTAACTATATCATGTTTTGTACACTACACCATTTCATGCTTATGATCACTATTTTTTTCTGTTAGCTATTGATGCAGTAGCCACTATCAATAGTTTTGATTTAGCAATTGCTACCCTGCAGTCACCATTAAGCTGATGGTTGTTCAGAATGGGGTGGCAAAGTGGCTAAGCAAACCATTTCTTTGGAATGGTGGAGTTTATAGACCAGAACTGTACTTTTCTGTTGCCAGGTTCTACCTCCACCAGAACTGTACTTTTCTGTACTTTTCTGTTGCCAGGTTCTACCTCCACCAATGTTGCAGATAGTTGCTCAATTTGTAAAACATTTATATTATTAAACAATGCCTCCATGGACTTTAGTGACTAATTAATTAGAATTCAAAATGCATTTTGCCACCAAATTAAAATTGCAGCTATTTGAACTGCAATTTTTTAGTTCTGGGCTATTTGCAGACCCTTTTCCCACCCTATTATTTTCCAATGGTGCTTGCTGATACTTACATTGCAGCAAGAATTATGCACAAAGTCAGACCACAACACAATGTCAATTAAATCTTACATTACAACTCATTTCATGCAGGAATTCATAAGTTTTCTTTACACCAATTTACAAAAGAATACAATCAAAAGGGAAAAACTGACCCTTATAAATAGAGAACCCCCACATTGCCAAAAACATATATACAAATAAAAAAAATAATCTAATGTACACTAGAGCTATCACCAACTCATTGACGTTTGGATTTGTTGGTGTTTAGTGCACTAGATCCCCCTGTCTTCCTCACAGCCTTCCAAGTTTACATCCTACAATTCACAGAAAAAAAAATTAAAAATAAAAAATAAAAAACAGAGTGAAGGAAATTGTAACAACTTCATTCACCCAATAAGTTATATAAAATGTCTTCATGCTTACCAATAACAGTAAATTGTTATTATCAATCTTATAGTATAACATTGCAAGATATGATAAGAACTTCAATAACAAACTGCCTTTGCATGTATGTAGGATTACAGTCTTCCAAGAAAAAATAAGATAATAAAGAAACCTTAGTTCCAAATGATTAACCTAACTTAGACTATAACAAATGGTTAACTTCTAACATGTTAAGAATGGAAACTCTATCATTGGAAAGCATTAGAAATGAGCAATCAATAAGCAAAGTGGTAGAGAAAAAGATAAGGGGTTAGTCCCAACTTGATGACTAAAAATTATCAAATTAGTGTCATATCAAGATATAGTCTCATTGCATTATATTGATAACATTATAAATAAAGAATAGTAAAAAATGAAAATACAGTTATCGATCAATAAACTTATCCAAATATATCTCAAAGAACCTCTTCTTTGCTGCCTCAGTATTGAATCCCTTTACTCGGCCCCGGAAAGGTTATGGTTGGAAGAAAAGAGATTGTGGATTTCAGGTAAGGGGGAGGATTCAGCTGCCTTGGGTGAGGGGGAGATTTCTAATGCTCCTGATATTGTGGACGCTGAATCCGAACCTGAAGAAAGTAGGGGTGAAAGACGAACTCGGTTGTTCCAGAAAGGTTATACAAGAAGGAACAAGGATGCTATTGATGTGCCTCCTCCTGATTCCAGTACTCCTCTTAATGATACTACCATGCCATCGAATGACTCTTCCGAGATTGATCCTGAGGTACATGTCTCTTCTCCTATAGCTTCAGATATTGATTCGGATTCTAACCCTGTAGCCTCAGATCTTATACCTTCGGACTTTGCTGACTTGAATCCACAAGTCGGTGGTCAGGATAGGAGATATCCCATTCGTGATCGTAAAGCGCCTGATAGGTTGGGTTTCTCCAAATCTTCGTCTAATGTCATTTATCCTATGTCTAATTTTGTCTCTTATCATCGTCTGTCTAAGTCTCACCTAGCTTTTGCCCTTCAGTTGTCTTCTTTGTCTGTTCCTAGTCATTTTTAGGAAGTTCTTAATGATCCCAAGTGGAAGTCTACTATGGTAGAAGAAATGAAGGCTCTCCAAAAGAACTATACTTGGGAGATGGTTGAGTTACCTAGGGAAAAGAAGACAGTGAGATGTAAGTGGGTGTTTACGGTGAAGTATAAGTCAGACGGGACGGTTGACAGGTACAAGGCTAGACTGGTAGCCAAGGGTTATACTCAGACTTATGAGATTGACTATCGAGAGACATTTGCTCTTGTGGCCAAGATAAACATTGTTAGGGTCATACTCTTTCTTGCGGTTAATCTGGACTAGCCACAACAATAGTTTGATGTGAAAAATGTTTTTCTTCATGGTGATTTGGTAGAGGAGGTGTATATGGATCCTCCTCCAGGATTTACACCAAAAGGAGGTAAAGTATGCAAGCTGAAGAAGGCGCTATATGGATTGAAGCAGTCGCCAAGGGCTTGGTTTGGTAGGTTTTGCTACTCAATGAAGGAGTATGGTTTTAAGTAAGCTTTGGCATATCACACCCTGTTTTATAAAAGGGTTGGTGATAATATTACCTTGCTTATTGTTTATGTTGATAATATGATTGTTACAGTGTCACACCCCAATCCTGTTTTTTTGGACATTACATACAGGTAGTGAAATAAGTGAGATAGAGAAGCTTAAAAATTATTTGGCCAAGGAATTTGAAATGAAGGACTTGGGAGTTCTAAAATACTTCTTGGGCATTGAAGTATCTCGGTCCAAACAAGGAATTTTTCTCTCACAACGGAAGTATGTATTAGATCTCTTGGCTGAAACTGGTAACTCTGCCTGCGAACCTGTGGATACTCCTATTGAGGTGAACCATGGTCTGGCTATCTACCCTAGTCAGGTTCCAACAAACAAGGAGAGGTATCAAAGGTTAGTGGGGAAGTTGATCTATCTATGTAACAACCTGACCCAAATTCCACTAGAAATTTGAATTTTTATCTAACTTTGGTTATAAGAGGTTTTTTTAAAAGGATGTTGAATTGTGAGATCTTGTATTTTTCCAAGGATTATTTTTGAAAAACATTTTAAATATTTTGGGAATTTATTTAAGAAATAAAAAGGGTTTTTGGTTAATTATTAAGTTTTGTTTTTAAATTAGTTTGACTCAAGGTTGACTTTTTTATTTAATGGGATTTTGACTTTGAGTTTGGGCTTGTTAGAAAGGTTTTGAACACACGAACGCGTAGACGTGAACCATGCGTCAATCGGAGTTACAGTTTAAAAGTTACGGATGACCAAAGTAGAGGGCATTTTAGACTTTTTTATTTTAAGGACTTTTAAAATTTTTTAAGAACTCAAAAAATCAGAATTTTTTTTTTCTCTATCAAATCTTACTTTTTGATTGACGCTAAAAATCTGTACGTGATTTTTATTTTCCTGTAAACTATGAAATCTTACTTATTTTGATTTTTTTATGTTGAATGGTTGAAAGTGTAAGGCTTGCTGTCAATTCTTGACTTAGAATTGAAAATATAAGTGAGCTCTAGTTGTTACTCTTTGTCAATAACAACCTATTATTGTTACTGCTTGACAGTAACAACCTTAATTTTACTATAATTTTTATGTTCCTAGGGTATAAAATCTCACTTATTTTGATTTTTTACATACTAAGTAGTTGAATATGTAAGGTTTGCTATCAATTTTTTACTTAAAATTGAAAAGGTAAGTGAGGCTCACTTGTTATTGTTATTGTTACTGTTCGATAATAACAAACTTTTACTATGATTTTTAAAATCGAAAATGTAAGTGGAGTTATGGTTGTTACTACTTATCAGTAACAATATTTAAGTGAGACTATGGTTGTTACCAAGGAGTAAAATTTCGGTTTCGAGGAAATTTTCGATGGAAATTTCGACGGAAATTTTCGTGGAAATTTCGATTAAAATTTCGATTTCGACAAAATTAGATAAAAACGACGGAAATTGCTATCAAAATACGGAAATTTTGAATGAAACTTGACCATATGCTTATTTAACATATTATCTACTATATTGATAAAAAACATTGAAGAAACCTAATTATATAGTAGGTTTTATGTAATATAAGATGAATATAATGCGCGCTGGTGGTAAATACTGTTAAAAAAATGGATCACTAATTAATAATTATATAAATAACACCTCAAATTTATTTATATTACAATTTTTTATTTAACTTAAAAAAAATAATTATATGTATACAGACTTGCTTCTAATCTTTTTTGTTAGCTGTATATTTTGTTGACACTGTGTTCATAGTTAAATGTCATACATCTATTTTGTTTATATCAAACCGAAAATTTATTATAGTTAAACACTTAAACTTTGCTGCCTCAGTATTGAATCCCTTTACTCGGCCCCTTAACAGAAGCAACACCTCCTAAGAAATTTACTTCACCTAGTACATTGATGAAAACTGGGCAACATTAGAAAAATTAAAAAGAATATTGTTCATAACAAACTTTACACCAAGTAGATCAGAATATTGGTCCATCACATATACTATTCTCACATTATAGTTTTCATAAATTGTGTATCCATTTCACCAGGTAGAGTCATTGATAGAAGAAAACTAAAATCACAGACAAACTAGCCACTGAGTACTAGCTATTTAAAAGTCAAAACATGGAGATTGTTACATTGGAGCAATATGATATCCAATATATATGACCTAAGAGAATAGCAGTCACTACCTATAATTTAAATGCTTCCTAAATTTCTTCTTCTAGTTCGCAAGTTTTAATAATGAAGAACCAGCCTAATAACTTTTAATAATGGTGGTTGAGCTGAGAACATACCTGAAAGAGGGAGGCAAAGTCGATTCGAATAACAACCCCAAAATATGACACAAAATTGGAGCAAATTAACATCAAAATCACTAAATCATATACAACTCAAGAAATAAATAACACATTAACAAAGTATGGATTTATAAGAGATCAAATAAATGGAAAGAAAATGGAATGGAGATAAAACCCAATCTGAAATCGCCGCCATCCTTCGCCGAACTCGCCGGAAATCGCCACTGAAAAGTCACGATTTCTAGAGTTTCGATCGGCTGACTACGGTGATCGGGTGAATGATCAGAGGTCATCAGGTTAATCACCATGGAGAGGAGAAGAAAATGGTGGTGGTATGACATCACGCCGTCGTCGAAATCGGCAGATCGTCACGATCAGATCTGTTGAAATTCAACCATCTTCTTTTGTTTTATTTTTTTGAAAATCAGACACCACCAAGTCGAAGAAGAAAAGGAGACGATCAGTTTGAGGGTGGTGTCGCTGGCAAAGTTGCCGGACGACATTCTGCTCGGACCAGTTTGATCGAGAGAGAGAGAGAGAGAGAGAGAGAGAGAGAGAGGAAGTAAGAAAAATATCTGAAGTCTTGAACTTGAAAGTAACCCTAGGATGAAAGTTACTAAATTACCCTTAAAACCCTGATACAGTTGAGCTGGAAAATGTCTCCCAAGGGTAGCTGGTGGCGTTTTCCAATCACCATTCTAAAATTAGTTTTAAACCTTAAGTAGTGGCAAAGGATAATTAAGTCTCTTACAAAAAAAAAAAAAAAAGGATAATTAAGACAACTTTTTAATCCCACATTTGCCTCTTTCAGTTGGAATTGTTGTGGCAAAGGAATAAATCTCCCACCAATTTTCAAGTTTGGTTACTATTTTTATGTAGCTACTACTTAGTCAACTATTGTACAAATTAGTGGATCATAAAATAATTATTAACTCCACTAAAATTTTTAAAAACAACTAAAGTATTAATTGGTGACTCAAAAAAATGTCATTGGTCACTAATTTCAATTTAGTTTCAATTCATAGTAATCATAAGCCATATTTGTTGTAGTGGTAGTTCAGAAATCTGATTTTATTTTCTCCAATGAAGGACTATAATTAATTATTAGTCTCAATCAAGGACTTTCTGCTAATTCTCTTATAACTCCCGTAAAAAATTTGGTTATGTGCCCAACACGTGACTAATTTTTAGAAGCAAAAACATCTATTGATCAAAAAAATAATTAAAGAAATAAAACTAAAATAATTATAAAAAATAAAATTAAAATATTATTAAGAAATTTAAAAATAACTAAATGAAAAAACAAACAAAAATCGGGTAGGGGATGCAAAAACCCTCCCCACCATCGATGTTGTGTTTTAAATTACTACTTGGAAGTATATGAGTCGTGTAGAACAGTTCGGATAAATCCAAGGTCAAACCCTAGGGAGTGTTTAAGAAAGAGACACATTTAAGTTTAAACTTACATTACTTTAAATTAATATAGTTGAAGAGATTGATGGTTTGTTCTTGATGAAATAAAAAGGCAAATATAATGCAAGGAAATAAATGCAAAGAAAATAAGGTAAAATGCAAAAGACTATAAAACTAAATAGATTTAAGGAAATAAAGAAGAAGAAGAACTAAGAATTTAGCACTTTTTGTAACGACCCGACCCAAAGTTCACTGGAAGTTAAAATTTTTATTTAACTTTGGTTTCAAGAGCGTTTCAAGGAAGTTTAGTTTTCGCGACCTTGGAAATTTTTTTAAATTTACTTTGGGAGTTTTGAGAGTTATTTGACGTTTTCACTAAGATTGATTTAACGTTATTTAAAAGTTAAATTTGGATTTAAAAATGTTTCGTTTTAAAATTTTTAAGATTGTATCTTTCTGAATTTTATTTCGAAAAGTATTTTAAAGATTTGGAGAATTTATTGTGAATATTTTGGGAATTTAGTGAGAAATAAAATGTTTTGAATTTATTTTATATTTTTTGGTTTTAATTTAAGCTTGACCAAAAGTTGACTTTTAAAATAAATGAGATTTCGATTTTGACTTCGGGTCCGTTAGATAGGTTTCGATCCTACAATTTCATAGACACGCGGCACGCGCCAATCCGAGTTACAGATTGAAAGATATAGGCGTTTAAAGTGAGGGGCAATGTTGTAAATTTATAAAAGTGGGTTTTAAAAATCAGATTTCCTCTCTCTCTCTAGATTTTTCCACAACTCTCCCTCTCTCTCTAGAACTTTCTCTCTCCCTTTTTATTTTTCTCTTTCTCTCCCGCACTCCCTCACTTATCTCTCTCTCTCTCTCTCTCCCCGAGCTCACTCACCTCCCCTCCCTTTCTCTCACCGGCGCGGCCAGCTCCGGCCACCTTCCCGACGACCTAAGACCACCGGCGAGTCGGCGCCAAACCCCCAGATCAGCCCCCCTTTGCCAGCCAGCCACCACTTCGACGAGGGCCACAACACACAGCCCGCAACCCACCCCTGCACGCACCTGCCCCAGCCACCCAGCCACGTCCGGTCACTTTTTCGGCGACCTAAGGCTCCGGCGAGCCTCCCCCGACGCCGACCAGCTCAGCTCAGGCCTCCTCCAGCCAGCCCAGACCCACGCGTACAGTAACGACGCCAGAGACACCTTCTGTCTCGCCGGATTCTAGACAAGCTACAGTGCCATCCACTTCGAAATTAGGTGGGTTTCCTTTCCTTCTCAGTGGGCTTTCACCCTCTTATGGTTTAGTTGTTCAATTTTGAGAATTTGCTGAAGATGGAATATGGGGGTTTAGAGTCATTTCGAAATTTCTGTGGGTTTCGGATTTGGGGGGGGGCTATGGGNATTTCTGTGGGTTTCGGATTTGGGGGGGGGGCTATGGTGATGTTGTTTTGGATAAATCTTGTCTCCAGGAAACCCATTGTCTGTGTAGGATTGAAAATTGGAGGAATTGGGAGAAATTTGTGAAATCTAGTTTTGGTGCCGCCACTTTGAGCGGCGACAGTGGGGGTTCTGACTACCCAGCCGCCACGTAAATTATTTAGCGCTATTTTGAGTACCAAAACTGAGTTCGTAAGTGTTTTGTGTAGATAGGTGCGACTTGAGGAACGAAAGTTTCAACTTGGCGCGTGAGCAGACACTTTGCAGGCGACACGGCTGTGGCTCGTGACGATCCGGCCGAGGATCGAAGCTAGGGCTATTTCTGTGAGTGGACTAACTTTTAAGCTTTCGGAAATGTTTTATTTTTGAAAATGTTTATGGAAGTTTATAATTTAATTTATAATCGTTTTCTAATTATTGTTTGAGAAATAAAAATCCTTGAGTTGGTTGTTTAATCTTTAATAAGTTATAAAAATCGTATCATTTTAATTATTCCGTGTTGTTGATTTTAATTTGGGATTTGACCAATGACAATGGATTTCGGATTTCAAAATGTGTTCATAAATAAGTTTTAAAACCTAGATTTACATGTTGATTTTTTTGAGGAGTTGGACTTTGGAAAAGAATCTAGTCTCTTGTTTCATTCACGCGGTTTATTTAATAATTTGGGTATTGTCGAAAGTTTGGATTTGTTTCATGTTTATTTGAAATAATGCACCTTGGCATTTTGATTTAAGTTTTGTTGGAAGGTTTCGAAAATATTTGCTTTTGATGAGAAAAGGATTTTTATGATTTGGTTATGAAAGATGGTTTTCAAAACACCCTTTGCAGTACCCTTCAGATTTTCAGATACATAGGTCTTTGGGACCCATCACGGCACACATATAGGCTTTGGGCCGTGTGTCGGGATGCTTCGCCCTTTGGGGGCCGCTCTGCGTGCACGTATGACCAGGATTGCCTGCACGTGCTGATTTATTCACACGTGTGTATGGCCAGGATATTGCCTGCACGTGTTGGATTTACTCCACGCGTGTGTATGGCCAGGATTATTCAGGGTATATAGCATGGTGGAAAATGAAATTGGTATTTTCAGAGTTTGAGTATGGATTTTAAGTGAGAAATAGTTTTCGAGTTTTATAATGATTTCGATTTTTACTATGATTTTGATAAATTAAATGATTGGCTTTTGAGAAAAGTGTTTTGAGTTATCTTTACTTTGACTCTCATTAGTTTTATAACTCTCTTAAAGTTTGGAAATGATTTTAAAACTGGGGGATTTCAGAGAGTAACGTGAGGTCTTAGTGGTAAATGTGGTTTGAAAGATTTCCTGAAGCAAGAAGTTTACTTTTATTTTCGTTTTCATTAAACTGTCCACGCACTGAGTTTTGTATCACGGTTTTCTTGTTTATCTTAAATTGTTTCCCCCAGGTAGTAGCTTCGGTGGAGGTCGAGCCAATAACGTCGAGGCATTTGCGTCCATATCCTTACTCGAACCCTGTAGGCGTTATTCTAGCTTTGTAAAATGGTTTTCTATTTTAAAATGTTGGGTCTGAGACCCTATTTGGTTGTGGTAGAGGTGGTTGATGATTTAGAAGTGTTTTTAACAGGTTTGAAATTTCTGGGTTAGTCCATTTTCAGGGGAGGTTCTGCCGAATTATCGGTAGGATTTTCCTTGAATTTAGATTCCCGCAGGACCTCTCCGGGTTTTCAGGGTGGAATCTGGGGGCGGTCCTGTCACTTTTAGGGTTTTAGACTTGAAACAATGGAATAAGAGACCAAGGTTTTGGAATCCAAACCCCCACTTGATGACCCTAACTACTATTTAACACTTTCTCATAAAGGAGAGCACCAAAAATCACTTTGATGGTCTCACCAAGGATTTTTTTCTTTGAGGCTCAAAAAAATGTAATTTTTATAGTAAAAATCTTGTCTTGCTTAGGGAAGAACAAACCCTAAGCCTTCCAAGTGAACCAAGTCTAAGTGACAACATGGAATCTAAGGTATTTGTTATGGATATTTAAAAACCAAGCATTAATGTAGAGAACCCTCAAAGAAAATATATGGCATTTGCGGTGAAAGTAGCTTCTCTGAAAGAAAAGATAAGACATTTTTTAATAACTTAAAGATCTATGGGGAAAAATGATAAATAATAGGAAATAGGGGTCATCTGATGGGGGAATGTCCTTCTCTACCTTGGTGAGGAGGTTTAGAATCTCATGAGATTCATTCCTAAAATAAAAGATAAATAAAATAAAATACTAGAGGATAAAAGAGAGATATTAACTAGAAATTCATTAAGTAAATAAAGTGCATAAGGTAAATAAATGACAATAAGAGAAAAAAGACAAGAAATAAAAACTAGAAACTCATATTAAATTTAGAGAAAAATAAATACAATAAATAAAATTCTCATTCTCTCTCTCTCTAACTACTCCTAAAATTTCAGAAAAATAAAGGCTAAAGGATCCATCTAAATGACCTAGGGATTGCCTTTTATAGGCAAGGATACAAGATGAGGGAAGATGCTAGGAAAGTCCTTGAAAAATATCTAGAATTAAGGAGACATATGTCACACTTAGGGCTGGGTTTATTTGCCGACTTACTGAAAAATACCGACTTCTGACCCGATCCGATACCGATGGTTTGGTATTTGTTCTTCCATTTTCGATTTCGGCCACCAACCGATCTGTGCTAGCAATATTCGGAGTCGGAGCTGGTATTGAAATACCCACACCTGCGGTATTTCGATACCAAAACAATACCGAGCACATCTCCATTCTCCTCTGCAATCTCCTCGCCTGTGGCCTTTCTCCTCTGCAATCTCCTTGCCGGCCTCTCACCTCTGCACATCTCCTCGCCAGACTGAGAAGAAATAAAGAGATGTTTACAAAAGAAGAGAAGAGAAATACCTGGGTCAGTGAGTGAGGCATTGAGGCTGTGAGGCTTTGAAGAAGAAGATGATCCCAAGAATAGCCACAAAAAGCTCAGAAATGGAGATGAAGCTTGAAACTAGAAGAGGAAGAATTGAAGAGATCTAGAGAAACCTACAAGAGTGAAGACTGAAAACTGAGAAGTAGAAGTGAAGTGTGAGAGCGAGGGGATTACACATTCATATGTTGGTTGTTTGGGTGGGCTGAAGGTTGGGCTTTTGGGCCTATATAATAAAAATGTGGAAGCCCATATTTCATTGACCTTGACTTTAGAGAAATAGAAGCCATAACTCACAGTCACAGTGGAAGACTGGAAGTTAGTCGCTACCCCAACAACATAGACATGGAGATGAGTTTCATACCTCTAGTCTCCGCCTGTTTTCTTCTGGCTTCGTCCTTCACCTCAGTTCACTCACTCTTTGAGCCACACCTTCTCGGAGTTCACCCTCTGCACCTAACACCTCTCTTTGTTTTATCTCTCTCCCTCTCTCTGTCTTCTCAGACTCCTAACACCATCTCAGACCCCTGCCACCACCATGAACTCCACCAGAAACCATCGTCGCCTCCCTCTCTCCCTCTTATCTCTCCCCATCTCTCTGTCTTATCTCTCCTTCTCTCTCTAATTTCTTTAATTTGGTTGTTGATGTTGATTTCGGCAGGCTTAATACCGCTCCAACACCACCACTCTCCGACCGATACCGAAGTGAACGGTTACATCCTACCGTCAGTACGATTTCGGAACCAAAAACCCTTATCTCGACTCCAATTGGTCGGAATTCGGTATGGGTGTTTCGGTACGGTAACCGTACCGAACCCACCCCTAGTCACACTAAGAAAATGCCAAGAAAAAGGGAGAGGAAGAGGGCTGGAACCATCTTGAACCAACCAGAGAGGATAGGTATTGTGCTCATAATGGAGAGAAGGAAAACAAATGGCTGCAGCTTGGCTGGAGTTGAGCTGGCTCGCACAGTAACCGGAAAGAAGAGAAAAGGGAAAGGATCAGGCGCTCGGCTTGGCTCCACACTTGGGGGAGTGCGCGCCAGCTGTTGCGCAAAAGAGAGAGAACCGGTGGGAGGCGTATTTGCTAACACGAGGAGAGAGAAGAGAGAGGCAGTAACTCTTCAGATTCTCTGGAGGCAGGCCGAGCCAATTGAGTGGTTTTTTGACTTCCAGAAACTAGGCCAGTGACTTGAGCCTTGTGTTGGGCTTCTTCTTTCTTTCTTTCTTTCTCTCTTTCCTTTCTCAGTTAGGCTGGGCTCTTCCATATCTCTTTTGGGTTTTTCTTGTTAAAGTCTACAATATGAAAATTTAGAATAAACTAATTAGAAACAAATCAATCCAATCTAGAAAATTAAATACAACCTAATAAATTCTAGGAATTAAGATAAAAACTAATAAAACCTAATAAATAATCTAAAAAAAAAAATAGGAAATAAAATACTATAATTAATTGCTAAAACACAAGGGCTTAAATGTAAGATAAGGATATGAAATATGTTATAAATTAAGCTTAACAACCGACCCTCAAGACCCACCAACGACGACTCCCCCCTCCTCAGGAGACAATTTCCATCCTCTCCCCTCAGCCACTTCTCTCTCGGCGAAGTCGCTAGCTCTTTTTTGAGTATGACAGTGTTCATGCCAAGTAGAAAGAGTGACAAAGAAAGAAAGTGAGAGAGAGAGAGAGAGAGAGAGAGAGGTGACAGCAAGGGAAGGAGGGAGGGACGGGTCAACGACAAAGGGTTGACTGGTGGTCGAAGAAGGGAGGGAGGTGGGGTTAGGGTGGGTAGGGTCAATGGTGAGGGGAGGGTTCGATATCCTCTCTCCCAATTTTTTTTTATCATTCTTTTATATTTTTTTTCATTCTTTTTTTATTTTTTCATAACTATTTTTTAACCATGATGTCAAAGACGATTCCGTGATTCCATGTTGCGACCAACTTTTAACGAATGTTTTGACAAAGATAGAGATTGGCTTGTCATCCTAAGAAATATAAACTTTCTTAAAATTGGAGGAATTTTTATTTGATGATGTATAAAAATATACGTGCGCCATCATGCTAATGATTGAGATATTGAGTTGGGATATACCAAGTCAACATTATCCCTTGAGAAGTTCTCTCATTATCAAAAAACATCAATAGAAAACTAAAATAAAAAAGCCTTTTTAGTGTTGCACATGTTTACATATATAATCATACACAAAGTGTAACACACACTAAAAAGGCTGTCAATGTAATGTTGCACAATCTTGAGTTAAAAGTCTCGATATGGAAAGTATATTCACACTATACATACATAAGGAGGGATGCGTCACTTCAAGTGCAAATTATTCAACATTTCATGTAACTTGTATATAAAAATAAAAAAAAAATAAAAAAAAAAGCGTATCAGAAAATGCTCAGCATGTGTATGCATGCATACATGATATCTATATATACATACATATATAATTACACAAAGTGGTGCTCTCTTGCAAGACGGTCTAAAATGTTATGCTACAAGGTTGTCAATCAAAACCGTTGATCAAGTGAAATCATGTATCAATGCACAATCTTGATTGGCAGTCTCGATATGGAAAGCATACCACTCTATACATACACAAGGAGGAGGAGAAAGGGGGAGAGGGAGAGGGGAGAGAGTGGGAGAGGGAGAGGGAGAGGGAGAGAGAGAGAGAGAGAGAGAGAGAGAGAGAGAGAGAGATATATATATATATATATATAATACATACAAAACCGATAGGAGTACCAACTACACCAGAATTTGATTTCCCTTTTCACCAATTGTATCATGGAAAATATTTGCATGAAACAATAGATGTTAAGGCCAGCTCATGGGCGCTAAAAATACATGAACCAGCCCAGTTAGTAGTTCCAAAACCCCTTTAAAAACATGAACATCCCAAGATGTTCACAACATTTACCTTTGAGATTCAGTCCTCACAAAGTCAAGATTGAGGAGGTAAAAGGAAACCAAAGAGAACTGTGATAGAAGCAATCTTTGACCTTGAGTAAACAGTGAAACGCAAATTAACATTAGAAGGGCATATTCCCGCCACGTCCCCTCCCACCATAGCTATATCCCCTCCCACCATAGCTAAATCCCCCCCTTCCCCAGTGATATGGGCCCCGATAATTACCACCATGTCCAGCACCATAGCCACCATAGCCACCATAACCAAGATTAGATCTCTGCTGGAAATTGCCAAATGTCTGGAAAAAAAAAAAAAAAAAAAAAAAACTAAATTAATAAATCATCCAACTTTGATTTCCTATTTGGTATCATAGAACTGAACTTTTTTTTATGTAAAATTACAAAGAAATGGGCAAACCTCATTATCCAGCCTCATTCTCTCAGAAAATCTATGTCCATTTCTTGCTCCACGGTTAAGAGAATTAGATGAAATTGTGTCAAAGAACTCATCCTTGTTATATGCAGGCTGCTGAAAAAAAAAAACAGAATGATAACTCAAGGATTTACAATTTTCACTGCACTGCCAAGCCATCCAGTAACTAACGGTCCATGTCCTACCTTTGTGTTGGGGATCAGGCCACAACCTTCTTTGTCATCCAAGCTTTGACTAGTTCCACTATCATCCACCCTCTCTGTTTTATCCCTTTGTTTTTCCTTTCCGAGGTAACCCCATACTTCATCCTTCTTAAACTTCTCATTCATGGCTAGAAAATCGAACTCCTCAGTAAACTGTGGAGTTGAGTATTGAGACTGCAAAATATAACAGAACAATTAATATTAGATCCGAATCATTGTATGTCATCCAGGAAACGATTAGAACTAAAATTAACAGCCAGAATTACTCTTCCACCTCCAATCATAATTTTAGTAAGATACGCAACCAGAATGGTGACGTATATTGAAGCCTAAAATGAGCAAGAATCCATGTAAAATAGCATGACTAACAGGATCATAAAACTAAATGCGAAATAGCATGACTAACAGGATCATAAAATAGCTTGTGGGGAAATGTGCGCTTCAGAATGTAAATGCATACTCAAATATTTCTAATAAAGCATCCTTCCACAATCATACTATTAGAATTCTAGTTTTACAATATGATCAGCATGCACTGTTCATGGTGTTACCAACTTCGAAATAGTATAACAGTACAAATGAAAGTCATGTTGTGTTTGGCTCATCAGAAGTATGGAATGTAGCAGTTTGGGTTATTCCTAGTAGTGTACAGATTGTTAGGAATGCTGAGAGGACATGCGCAAGGACTTCCTAGTTAAGGAAGGAGTTCTAAGTATTTCCTAATTGTACAAGGAATTAGAATTAGCTAATTAGGCCAATTACCTAGTTCTACTAGGATTAGGAATCCCAGCTGAAACATAAGTGTTAGCTGCAACCTATGAGTTATAAATAGGTTTTAGTTAATGTCTTCGACAAAAGCACCAACAAAGAGAGAGCTGAGTGATTAAGAGTTACCAACAAAGAGAGAGCTGAGTGATTAAGAGTTTTTCAGGGCATTCTGCAAAAAGGGATTTAGATTCTAGGATTCCAAAAAGTCCTTGTAATCTCTGAATTTATTCCATAGTGCAGTGAATCTCTCAGGAGATATCACAACTGGACATAGGCACAAGTTTATTGCCGAACCAGTATAAATCTCTTGTATTTGTGTGTGCTGCATGTGATTGGTTTTCTGTTTTCAATTGTCACAAGTCATCTCTAGTTCTAGGTCTAATTTACATCAAAGAACAAAGATCTCAAGGGCTTAAAATCAACAAGTCATTGTGCTTCAAAGTAGGAGAATTAAACAAAAAGCCTACTTGGTCTCCCTTCGTCCCTTCCACACATGCACGACGACAAAAAGTCAAATATGCACATGCACATGAACGCACACAACCAGACAAGAACACATTTGTAGTTTGTCATGGATTCCTTTTCTCCCTCCCTCACACACACACACACATGCATGTGGGTACAAACCCATAGAAACAAGGAAAAAGTAAAAACACACATGGAAGTCGACACATTGTGCAATATTTGCAGTCTCCTAAACTTTTTTCTTTGTATTTTTTTTTTTGGCGGAGATCCCTAAAATATATAATTTTTTTATTTTTTTTTTTAAAAGAAACACCATTTATTGATATAAATTGTACAAAGATGTGGACAAGAGGCAGACATGGAAGAAAAACATAAAGCAAACATCAGAAATGAAACTCTAATAGATAATCAAAATGAGTCAAGCTACAGAGCCTTCAAGCTACAACTGCCTTCCAGTCTAGCAAAATAGAAGAAAGAGGAATATCCTTAAACTTCGTCGAGACGGAAGCCAACAAAGAGGTCCAAAGCCTTACTCTCTCCCAAAGCTCCTCTAACCCCTCTAACATCTTCAAAAATCCTCATATTCCTTTCCATCCAGATCACCCAGATTACAGCCAAAACACTAGATTCCCAAAGCACCTTAGCCTTTTTCCCTCCACCAAAAGCAAAATGCTGTTCACTTAACAGCGATTGACACCCTGCGGCAATCACCCAACTCAATCCGGCCTCCCTCCCTAAACAGCTTAAGCCATAAACCTAAAGCTACCGGACAATGCACAAAGATATGATCCGCACTTTCCTCCATTTTGGACATAATGAAGAAACATGCCAGCCTAGGATCTTGACTTTAGGTGGAACTTTGGCTCTCCAAATTACCTCTGCCGGAGGAAAGATTGGCAGAGCAGTGTTTGAAGTCAAAGAGCTGAAGAAAGATTTACAAGAAAAGACTCTTGAAGATTCCAACCTCCATCATCTCGTATCTGGAATAGCCTCATTAATTCTGACCCCCTGCAAACCCAATAATGAAGATAGCTCTTCCACCTCTTCTTCTTTTAAATTTCTACAGAATCCCAACCCACTGGAAAAGAATACGAAGATACGAACCTGGATATAGTTGCATTGTGGTATCTGGACAGCAAAAATAGCTTTTCAGTGGTTGATTCCCCACCCATGTATCTTCCCAAAACCTCACTNNNCCCCAAAACCCCCCCCCCCCCCCCCCCCCCCTTTCCAAGGACTTCAGCTAGACTCTTGAATACCAGATTTAGCATCCCAACCGTTTCCTGGATAGCCATAATTACTTCTAATCACTGAATGCAATGACTCCCTCTCCAGGGGAAACCTCTAAAACCGTTTTCCCAGAAAAGCTCTGTTCCTTTCTACCAAATTTCCAAATCCCATGCCTCCTCTTTCCTTACAACTAGACACCACTTCCCACCTTACTGAATGCTCTTTCCTGCCCTCTCCTACTCCTGGCCACAAGAAGTCCCTCATCCACTTTTCCCACCTCTTTGCAATCCCACTTGGGATCTTGAACAGTGACATAGTAAGTGGGCAAGCTGCTGAGAACTGCTTGAATTAGTGTTAATCTACCCCCACTAGATAGAAAAGCTTTTTTCCGGCCCTCTAATCTTTTCTCAACCCTTTCTACCTTCTGGAAGCTGCCCTAGGATTCCCACCCAGGGGAAGCCCCAGATATTTCATAGGCCATGGAACCTACCCTGCAACCTAGCTCTGCTGCCAACCTTTCCACTTTACCTTCCTCCATGTTAATTCCAACCACAGAGCATTTTTTCTCATCAACTTTCGTCAAGTTGGCCCAATTCTGATCATCACCCTACACAAAAAAGAAAAAAGAAAAAATACAAATGGTGTCATTTGCGAATTGGAGATGAGAGATTTCCACACTTCCCTTCCCACACACAAACCCTCTATCAACTGAGCTTCCCTTCCTCTTTCCACTAGCTTGCTAAAGACGTCTGCTACTAGGATGAAAAGTCAAGGTGACAATGGATCCCCTTCAAACCTCTTGTGCAACCAAATTTCCATCTAGGCCTTCCATTTATTATAATCAAGAAGTTTGCTGATTTCAGGCATCCTCCTATCCACTTCCTCCACCTACCTCCAAAACCTTTTTTTTCCAGCACACAATCCAAGAATCTCCAATCAACATGGTCGTAGGCTTTCTCAAAGTCGATTTTGAACACCAAGCCTTCCTTCTTTCTAACCTCACTAGTTCACTAGCAACATATTACCTGGATTTTTGATCCCCAGAATATATTAAATAAATGGGAAATTATTTTAAAAAGGACACCTACTTTGGAGTCAATCTTAGTTTAGGACACCAATTTGAATTTGTGTTAGTGTAGGACACTTATTTATGATTTGTGTTAGCGTGGGACAATCCGTCAACTCCGTTAAAACTTTTTAATGATTTTTTTCCTCCAAAAAAAAAAAAGTTTTGATTTTTTTTAGTAGTAACATTTAAAAAAAATTTATTTGTTTTTAAAATATAAAATGACCAAATTATCCCTTATTTGGACGGAAAAGGTAACTGAGTTGACGAATTGTCCCACACTAACACAAATCTTAAATATATGTCCTACATTAACATAAACCCAAAATGGTGTCCTAAACTAAAATTGACCCCAAAGTAAGTGTCCTGTTTGAAAAATTTTCCCTAAATAAATAGATAAATAAGTACCAGGATTTTTGTTTCTCCTCAAGAGTTCTTTTTTTTTCTTTATGAGCAAAACACTTTTATTAAATAGAAAAAAATTCAGCACAGGGGACAAGATGTCCACTAAGTCATTGTTGTATATTAAAAATTTACACATGAATGGATGGTTTTGAAAGTATAACATGCTTATAAGTTATAAGGTCCCCAAAAGATTTAGTGAGAACTTTACGAGTTAAAAGAATATTAGTTATGTGATTTTGATATTCTACAGTGCTTAGAATATCTGCAAGCATTTGATTATTAATATTGTATACGTATAAAAGAATCCTTTTGTTGATGTAGTTTGAGAATTAAATCCTAATTCCCACCGTCACGGTGTACAAACAATAATTCGATGGAAGATAAAAAACAAACACGGCCAAGAAAACAGAAAAAAATAAACCAACAAGCACACACAATCACACTGAGATTTGTTACGAGGTTCGGCAAAATTCTTGCCTACGTCCCTGAGAGAGATCTCCGTTCTTCACTATGACAATAACAAGTATAAGATTACAATTGGACTAAATCACATAACCCAATCCTCCAAATCCCTTGTACACCATTTCACAAAGTGTTTCCCAAGAACCCTAGATCTCTCACCCAAGATTAATTACCTAATCTTGATCTCACCTATTCTAGATTGTGTGCCTCCCAAGAATCCTAAGGACTTGCTCACTCTAATCTGATTCTCTCACATTTTTCTAAGCCCCTAAGGTCCTATTTATAACCATAGGCCTTAGATTACAATCCTAGATAAAGTAGGAAGAAAGTTAACTTTGAGTAGGAAATAAGTTTCCTTTATACATAAGGAAAACCTCAAAACTTGCCCAAAACGAAGTCCAAAACGCACTAGGAATTAATAACCTCCCAACACCTATTTGGACTCCTAACTTCATCCTAGAATACCATGGAAATCCTCCATGAACCAGGAAATCTTCAAATGCGAGCCAAATTAACAACACCTTTATCTTACTTTTTATTGCATTCCTCTTTTTAGTTAGATTTAAAAACTCCCAGAAACGTCTCGAGTAGAATAAGTTCAAAGAGTTATTATCTAGTTAATTACTAAATTAAGAGGAGATGCTTGGCAATACTTATTCCCCCCCCCCCCCCTTCCCCCCCAACCGAACAAAGTTTTTCCATATACTTTCAATATTGGTGAGAAATTTTCTTGGAAGATTTTATTTTAGTTTTTCAATTTGTCAATCTAAACCATCTAAGGCTTCTAATACTATATAAAAACACAACACATAAAATTGCAGAAGCATCAGAACCAAGCCTAAATTGCTCAAGTTTACATACAGAGCCTTCATTATAGAGAAGCACCACCAGATTTGTGAAATTGTAATGCACAATTATTGCATTGATATATGAAATGAGACGAGGGTAAAATAAATAAAAATACAAAAATTGAATTATCATAAAGTTTATGAAGACAGTGAAACTTGTCTAATCTCACCTGTTGCATAGAGGTTGGCAATGGTAACAATGGTGCTTGAGTTACTGGAGGAGGAATCAAAGATGAAGAATTAGATGGTGTCGGTATCATAGCACCCATATCCCTACTGTCCAGGTAGAGTTTTTGAGACAAAGAAAGTATGTGTGATCTAGATGGTGCCAGTTGGTCAGGAGTTAACAAAGATGGGGGTGGTGTTAGCAATGGACCTGCATTGGAACCCACAGAGGACGATCCAGGATAAGGCATGGACTGCACAGGTAGAACTGGTACTGGATCAGAAAGAGGTTTACTCACAATTTGTGTTTCAGTCATATTCAAGTCTTGGCAAGGTGAAGACAACAAAGACATAGTTAATCGACTATAGCTCACAGGTATAGAATGAGATGATAAAGATACCTGTGTGGCCAAGGATGAAGGCAAATCAAGAGAAGAAGAATATTCTACAGGAGTTGAAGAGGCAAAAAATTTTGGATGTACAAATGTTGATGTAGAAGACGAAGGGGTAAGACATTCTGTTGTATTTGCTAAGCCAATAGTTATAGGCAGCTGATTTTCAGGAGGCTTATTCTGCATTGTCAAGGGATGTGACATAGCAGATGGAGATTGCAAAGGAATATGGTGATTTGGATGATGAGAAATATTAAGTGATGCCCCATTGTATCCTTGCCAATACATCGGCAAAGAAAGTGCTGGAGCACTAGCAATTTGAGTAGAAGGGAAATGTCCTGATGGACGCACTTCAGCTGCAGAATGATATGAAGGCAACACGCCAGTATTGCCTCTACTAGTCAAAGCGGGGGTATCCTGCCACTGAGTTGTTTCTGTCAAACATTTACCTCCAACTAATGCTGATGGTGGAGAACTTACAGGCACCCCAGTATAGTGTGACTACAAAGAAGAAATCAAGTAAATATTTGAAATCAAAATTTTCCAATTGACTCATAGAGCTTATTAATCCCTATGTCCTTTCACATATGAGTATGTCTATGTCTGTCAATACCTGTATAATAGCAGGATCATCGTGAATCTGTTCTTCTCTTTGGGCGGGTGGGGGAGACTTAACTTGCAAATCCTACAAAAAATGAAAACAGACAATTATCAGTCCAAGAATAGTGCACTCCAGGATATTTAGCATTTCAACAAATTCATTTGTTTTAACTGTCAAGGCAAATATTTCATCATAATGAGATCTCATCCATCATCATCATTCATCAAATCATTTAATGCTTAAAAGAAATCTTTAAAAAAAAAAAAATTTAAAAAAAAAAAAAATTAAAAAAAAAAAAAAAAAAGTAAAAATGTATGTGTTCTGAAAAGGATAATATTAAACTCAAAGGCAATGTTGATACATTGAACAAACTCACAAATTTATCTGTATTAAGAAGTAAATGTCAGTTCGAAGATCAAAGGGGCCTCATGCCTCAAAAACGTCACATCAAATATTCAATCCACGAGTGAAAAAAATGCGGGACACATCCAATAATTTTCATAGAACATAGAGATCACCAATTATAAGGCCAGTCACACTAGATATTGCATGCTCTGACAAATATTTAATTAAATAATGTGGTACAATCATGACATAAAGTACTACTAGACGTTCACAAGTTTGAAAAAGTGAACCAGAACATTGTTTTCTTTTTTTTAGGGTTCTTAACTAAAAGAGAATAATGGCTGGTTAAAAAAAGAGAAACCACTTACCAAAATACCAATTATTCCCTCAATTTTCATTTAAAAAAAAAAAGCCAAATTAATCTCACATAAAGGGGTGTTGTTGGAACTTTGAATTTAAGATAAGGAACTGAATCAATTGGTCAAGTATTGAACCAAACTCCCAGATTTCTTTAATACATCAATTTAAATTTATGGTCTAGAGATAACAGTGGGACAATTGATACCATGCCTAATTTTTTCCTCCACTTATGCAACAGTCCAAAGCCAGTACTGTTCTGCATACATGTAACCAAATTCATATATGATTGGAACGCCATACAAAAATACAACCAACTCATATTATATATGAAGATAGGGTTTTCTCAATCAAGGCAAAAAAAAAAAAATTGTTATTCTACATCTTTCTTACTAATCACCAAGAATTTTCCCAATAGACTTATTTCCATCTTCTTCCATATATGCTCAATTTCTCACTTTCTTCATTAAATTAATAAACAAAAAAGAAAGGCTTGGCAGATCCAAGGTATTTTTCTTTTCTCTTTTTTTCTTTTTAATTTGCTAGATAGTCAGCAAGAAGAACCCAAATACCTTTAAGGTCAACCAAAGAAACTATAGAGGGAAGTAGAGGGTCTTAAAGAGGTTTATACATACATATATATTATATTTAGAAACTTCAACAATGGGATCCCGTTTTGTCAGATGTGAGAGGGGTAATTTCTTGGTCTATGTTAAATACTAAAAAAATTCAAAGAGCAACATGCCTAAAGAAATCCTTGCATCACAATCTGTGAATCTCAGATAATTAGTAGCCTATAAGGAATTTAGGACCTTTTCCAACCTAGCCTCAATGGGACATTAAATTTACAACATCGTTTTTCACATCCATAACCTAACTCCAGAAGGAATGATATGCACATACATTCCAGCTGATCAAAAATTAATATTAAGACCCAACCCAAACAGTAAACTGATAATGCTCCAAATATAATTAAACCCTGTCATTAGGAGCCGTAGAATCCACCTACCATCAACAGTCCAGACCAGAGCTCCATCCCAAGCACTGTCCCTTAAGTTGAGGGATAGGGTAGGGTGTTGGAGCTGGGGTCGGGATCAAGAAAGAAAGAAGAAAAGTCATCTAAACATCTCCTGTGTTGGTTGTGGATTTTTTTTCTTCGGGTGTTACAAATCACCATCAGCCATGCCGTCACAATGGTCATATCTGCCACCTAGACCAATCAGGATCAGTGAGCTTGTGACTGTCAAGTTGATTTCATGGAGCTAATTTTTTCCTTTTTATAATAGGATTTCTAACATTATTAAAATAAGATTTTATACTCACTCATATCTGATTGATAATAAGGAATTGAGATTATCCTACTTTGCCTCTCAACTCCTTGAACACTATAATCTTTGTTTCTTCTCTTCTTCAAACTCTATTATAATTTATAGGTTTCTCTGTCTCTTTCTCCCTATTCTTCTATTCCTTCTTTACTTTCTCTTCATGTTCTTTTTTTTTTTTTTTTTGATAAGAAACAACTTTTATTAGAAAGATACAATACAGTGGATAAGGTGTCCACTACTTTTTACTCTTAAAAACCTACAGAAACAACAAAGAGAACAAACTACAAAAACCCAAAACCCACAAAAAAGTAATACAAACTCTTAACACACATTCGCCTCTACAAACAAAATAGCAATCACAACACATAAACTCTAGGACACTACAGCCCTCCAATCGGACATGATGAAAAAAGAGAATAGTCTCTAAATTCCATTGAAACTGAAGTCCAAGACGCCCAAAATCTGACTCTTTCCAGCAAATTATCCAATACTTCCCCCTTGACATCATCAAATATCCTTCTATTTCTTTAAGTCCACACTACCCAAAAAACAGCCATCATACCACACCTTCCCAACACCATACCCTTCTTTTTCCCTCCAAAAAAATGGTACCAAACAGACAACAACGCAGAACATGAATTTGGATTTCCCCAACACAAGCCAGCCTCCCTAAACAGCCTCAACCACAAAGACAAAGCCACTGGACAGAGAATAAGCAAATGATCCAAACTTTCAGCCTCATTCCTACACATAACACACCAATGAGGAGAAAGACAAACAGAAGGTCGTCTCCACTGAACCATATCACAGGTATTCAACCTCCCATGAGCAAAAACCCAAGCTAACACCCATAGCTTGGCTTTCCAGATTACATAAGAGGGCATTAAAAGAGAGAGAAGAATTGTCCATTAACTGCTTTGCGAATGATTTGCAAGAGAATACCCCTAAAGATTCCAACCTCCACACCCTCTTATCCCCCCTCGACTGGACCAACATGACATTTTCAAAATTAACTCCCCCACCTCCTGGTCATTGAGAATCCTTCGAAACCCAAGATTCCACCTCAATGAAAAAGATTCAGAATTAACACACATTTTAGCAATAGAAAAATTGTAAAAATTAGACAACCTGATTAGGTGAGGAAAGCGTGTACGAAAATCTGTGTCCCCAAATCAATGCTTCCCAAAACCTCACTTTTTCCATGGCCACCAACTTGAACCTCTCAACGCAATATTAGAATCCCATCGATTTTCATGCAGCCCGTATTGACTCTTGATGACAGCATACAAGAGGGAATCTCTCTCTAATGGAAACCTCCACACCCATTCTCCGAGCAATGCCTCGTTTTTCTTAACCAAATTCCCCAAGCCACCTTTATCCTTCCTTCACCTGAGTCACTAATTCCCACCTGACCCAATGATCCCTCTTTCCTTCCCCCACCCCTTCCTGCAAAAGATTCCTCATCAGCCTCTCTATCCTCTTTGCCACAGTATGGGTAAGCTACTTACAACTGATTGGATTAATGTCAACTGACAACCTCTTGATAAAAATGCTTTCTTCCACCCTTCTAACCTTCTCTCCACCTTTTCCATGACCGGATCCCAAAAGCTATTAGCTCTTGGGTTACCCCCGAGTGGAAAACCCAAAAACTTCATCGGCCAACTCCCCACCTCACAACCCAGCACCGAGGCTAACTCCTCCACTTTCCTTTTTGGGTATTTATCTCTGCAATCGAGCACTTAGCTCTATTTATCTTCAATCAAGAAACAGTCCCAAAAATTTCAAATACCATTAACAAGTTCTCCAAGTTATGGTCCTTTCCGGATAGGCCAAAAATTGTGTCATCCGCAAACTGCAGATGTGAAATCTCAACTTCTTCTCTACCAACAACTAATCCCTCCAGCAACTGAACCTCCTTCGCTCTCTCAATCAATATACTCAAACCATCCACTGCCAATGTAAACAAAAAAGGTGATAGTGGACCACCCTTGCCTCAAACCCCTTGAGGCTCCAAGCTTTCCTTTTGGTCTCCCGTTAATCAAAATTGAAAAACTTGTAGATTGCACACAACCCCTTATCCACTTTCTCCAAAGAGCCGCAAACCCCTTATGTTCCAATACAAAATCCAAAAATTCCCATTCCACATGATCATACGCCTTCTAAATCAATCTTTAACACAATACCTTCCTTTTTTCCTGCCGCACTTCCTCCACAGCCTCATTTGCAATTAAAACTGCATCTAGTATATGTCTTNTTTTTTCTTTAAAAAAAAAAAAAAAAAAAAAAAAAAAAAAAAAAAACCCCTTGAGCTTGTGAAATTGTATCCCCCAACTCCTCCCTCAATCTTCGTGACAACACCTTTGCAATGATCTTGTACAAACTCGTCACCAAACTAATTGGCCTAAAATCCCCGACCTGAATTGCATCAGCTTTTTTTGGGATAAGGCAAAATATAGGTCTCATTCGTCGCCGCATTTATCACCCCATTATTATAGAACTCCTCAAAACCCCTCATCAAATCCTCTTTTATAGTGCCCCAAAACTGTTGATAAACAGCCAGAGAATATCCATCCGGATATCTTCATGTTCTACATCAATTAGGTATCAGACAAATTTGTGTCCTCCATTAGTTACACTCATTATATAGAGGCAATCCACTAATAAAGATTAAGAATAAACAAAACTACAAAAAGATAAATTACTATGACATTTTCATGGAAGTTCAAAAATTAAAAGAAAAACAACCTAACACCACAAAGCAAGATCTAACCAAATTAAAGCATTACAGCTTTCTATTGAAAGATAAACCTATAAAAGAAAAGGAGATAAGATAGGTTAATCAAGATCATTCTGTCTCCACTTACCTTAATGTCACTTGCTCTAAATAGAATGTACTCATACACCTTATCACTTGGAGGGACTTGCGGGCCATCCTTCTTACGCCCCTCTGTTCCATATGACCTAACTGCAGCATCATACAGAATGCAATATATTTAAATTGTTTCATTTCCCAAACTATAGAAGACAAGAGAAATTTTATGTAACTTAAGTCTGCAGCTGATTTAACTAAATTGCAGGTAAGAAAAATACAAACCGGATAATTAAATACATGTCAAATTTTAGAGAACAGCTATATGTACAAGCATTTGTTTTCTATTTTGGTACCTCTACACACACAAGACACAAAATAACTAGAACAGATAGTAATTTCACTTTCAATGCTACTAGTGTATGAAATAGTTTATTGTAATAATAAAACATTACTTGGTAGAATAATTAAGACCTTATGAGCATTCTATGATAGTGACAAAGTTCAACCCAGTATCGTAACTTTCAAGTTTTGATTCAATATAGAAATATATGGGGAAGCAAAATTACAATCAATTCAATATATGGAGGTATTTGCCACACATTTACAATGAGATTCGGGTTCACTCCAAAATTAAGCACCAATGTAGCAAACCTCTCTCTCCCTCTCTCTCTCTCTCTCAGACTAATAATCCACAAACATTCATGAAAATTTGATCATCTTCATAAAATGACAATGACATTCATCATGAGTATAAATAAGCAATGAGTACAATGAATGAAAATTTCATCATAACTAACTGACTAGATTGCAAGCAATATTATATGGACTTTCAAGCTCTGTCTTCTCTTCAAGCTCACATAAGATTAATTTATTTCCAAACCAAATAATTTGTGGCAAGAATTCATTGATCAATCAAGGCACCGTTCTCAAGGGCTTAAAGATATAAATTACAAAAACTTATCTGCAATAAATTCAATTATATATATATGAGAGTTGGTTTCTGATAGGTATTACATACACTATAGTATAGAAAGATGATCCAAATATCACATATATGCGAATTAAACCTACGTACGCATCTATGCACACACAGATTTGAAGAAATATTAGGGAACGGATTGTTAGGGCAGTTGTTCCAATCAAATGCATAAACGAAGCGTTACGTTACGTACCGTTTTTGAGGCCAATGGTAGAGTCTTGGACGCTGAGGAAGTAGAGAACCCCTTCGTAACGTATTTCGTACTTGGAGATTAGGCTTATCAAGCTCCCAACGTACGAATCTCCAGTTTCATTCGCCATTGAGAGGAGTGAAGAGAAATGAAGGAAAGTCAAGGAAAATGAAAAAAGATTTCAAAGCCGTTGTTATTTTTTGAGATTAGGGTTTGAGCTTTGTCTGTTTCTTCTCCTTGTGTGAAAAGCGGAACAGAATCAGATTGTTTTTGTCGGTAGAAGTAAAGAATCAGATTGTTGTGTTTTGCATTGTTTTTAGAAGTTTTAAAAGCGATTTGAAGTATTTTACTTACATTTGGCAAAAAAGAATTGAAAGTATTTTTTTTTGTTATAAAAACACTCGAAATGTTTTTTGGTGTTGCTGTCACTTTTAAAATAATCACACTTTTAGTTGTGTCGTGAAAATAATCAGTTATACAGTAAATCAATTAAGTGTTTGATAAATTTTGTTTCAAAAAGTATTCTGAGTATAAAAGCAGTGTACGAGTATTTGGTAAATTTCAATTTTAAAATGTTGTGATTGTGTATAATAACTAAAATAAATATAATACTGAAAGTGTCTTTTTTACTCAATTATTTTAGTAAAGAGAGTACTCATGTATTCATATATTTTTTCTATTTTTTTAATCTTGACCAAATAACCTCACTAAAAATGTTTTGATAGCATTTGTTTGAGCGGTATAAAAAATTTCGATGGAATTTTTAGAAATGGTATAATAAATATGATAACAAGGTGATACTATTTTCCATTAATATTTTAGGAATGCTATAAAAAATAGGATACCATGTCTCAAAGATTTTGAACATTTTACTGATTTGATTATTATATAAGTAAAAGTAAACACAAATTTCGTAATATGGTCTCAAAATATATAATTACATAGTACATCAAAGAAGGAAAATGTAAAAATATATAACAGAGCTTTACAGAAGTGTTGCAACTACATGTCTTTTAATAAAAAAGAACAGTGAAAGTCCTTCAAAGATTTAGATAATATCCATGCATGGTCTATTTTAGCTTTCCATATCAAGCATTCTTGTTGTTCCTGTTGATCTTGAACGTGGTGTAATGCATAGAATATATTGTGATTGAGACAAAGAATCTCCAGTTTTTGCTGCAAATTTGAACCAATAAATTGTGAGAAAACAAGAGCAATCTATATGCATTAAGAGCTCAAAAGCCTCAAGCAGCTTTGTGGTAATAATTGAGCAAAAACTTTAAAACTCCATTCCAAGCCTAAAGTAGGAATCTGGGTAAAAACCTTCAATCAGCCCCCCAAAAACAAGAGCTTCCAGCAGCCAAAACTCCTCAAAATAGAGGATAGCAGTTTTTGCAATTAAAATCAACATACAAATCACCCACATAAAAAATACCCAATTTCACATTATTTCTCCTACACTGTGGCCTAATCTTTCATCCTCTATGCTCTGCTATTCTCTAAAATATCAAGTATATGCATTAATATTTATAAAGGACGCAAATATTACAGGTAACAGTAAAACATTTGTCAAAAAAGAAATTCTATGGGTAAGATGCAAGCTTCAACACCAAGCTTGAAAAATATCAATCGTTTTTTTTTAATATTTGAAACCATAGTCTTATGCCCAAATACAAGTATGTTGAGACATTAAGAATTGCTATAGGATGCCAACTACTTAACTTACATATACAACATCATCAGCTCCAAGATGAGGATATCAGACAATCCATCTTCCTCCAGTTTTATTTTCATGATTCTGGAACATCATAAACAAAAAATAAATCTTACCCAATATAATATGTCAAATAACCATTCTTTGAGCTTTCTAACAATTATTTTTTTCATTTCCCATTAACATATTTGTTTGTGGATAAATCCACATGGATTCAACAACCAACCATGAATCGACACGTAGCTGGTCAGATCCAACTTCAGAGTTTGACTTTTCAACGGTCAGACTTGGACCTCCACGTCATCACACCAGCTCGGCACCCTTTTTCGCTGCCAGCTCGGATCGGCTTATCCTGGCGGATCTCTCGCGCCCGATCCGACCCGATCTGAGGATCTTCCAAAGAATGAGTGTTCATCTTTTCTTGGTTATCCTAGTTTGGTTCGGATCAGCCTTGGGCGATCGTCCTTTCAAACTCTAGTCACGGCCGACTACGACTTGAAGGGATCACCACCTACCGGATCGGCTCAACCTGGCTATCCACATCTGATCCGATCGCACATGGGTTTTATGTCTATACATGGGGGCATGTGTTCGGATCGGCTCGACCTCCCACCGTCATTCTAAAGAAGATCACGTTGGGACGAACCGTCATACTCAAGTGCACCTGACATGATCCTCTGACAGATGAGATATTCCAGCTCACAACCATGACTATTGGGGCATTCCACCTGATCTTCCATCCTTGCATTCAATGCTGCATTGAATGCAAAGAAGGTGGGTAGCTGTGCATGCCACTGTTCATGACTGAACGCGTGGATCTTTCTCAACCATTCATCCACATGCAGGTAACTTATTCTTCACAACTTCCCTTGTCTATATAAATCAACTTATATGCACAAAGTTCAGGGATCTACCAATCACCAAGCAAACACATACACCAACTTTCACTCACAAAAAGGCTTACCAAAAGCATACTCAACTTGCTGAAATAAACCCAGAACATATTACCTTGTTCTTCCCTATTCTCCTAAGTTCATCACCTGTTCTTCCTCACTTTCATTCAAACACCTCCAAATATACATTACTGACTTCATCATCGGAGCGTATTTGGCTGATACCACACCGGTCCATCTCCTTTGATTTTGTTATTCATGCAGGAAGATCTCAAGTTGACATCCACGTCATCATCTGGCAAGGCTTCTGATCAGCCAAGTCATCTGTTCTAAATTGTTGCATCTATCTTACGGAAATTTGCATCAACAATTGGCGCCGTCTGTGGGAAGTTCGTTTTCATCCATTGTGTTCATCACCACAAGTGCTAGGCTCTTCCTTTAACAAATCATCACTATCACAATCCTTGCACCATGACTACCATCTTTTGTGATAGCAGTTTATCCTCAAAAGGATCAGAGAACAATCAACAACATTAACCTGAGACACCTGAAAAAACGAGAAGGGCAGAGTCTGCCAAGATAACAAAATCCAAGAGTACCCTGAAGATCAAGGCTGCTCACAAACTCCTCAGGGAGAACCAACGACATCTGGCTGCTGAGAATGCACTTCTCAAGCAGAACAATGAGCTGCTCACCAAGCAGGCAGAACTGGCTGAGGAGCTCGCACGTCATCGTGCTCAACTCGACGTCAGTGGGAGATCGGGCTTCCGATCAAGGCAAACCCGAACCGATCAGAAAGCTCTTTCACCGTCTCCTTCTAGGCAAAACGTTCAGGTCGACCTGGACAACCACCCAACTCAGCAGAACACAGACTCCACCTTTCCGGGCTTCGAGGATATGCCCCCGGCCGAGCAGGCCGAGTTCCTGAACGTCCAGGGTCTCCTTCAGCAAAAGCAGGCGGCCTTCAAGAGACACACTCTTCCGGAACCTCAGGAGAAGGCCAATCCGAACCGATCGAGGATCAGCGACCTCCAGTCCGATCTAGATTGGGGACTGCCCACCCAACTGGATCAATTGAACCTAGGGTCCCAGCCAGAAGCAGGCTCGGCCCTATCACCGATCACATCGTCAAGACCAGCCCAGACCCTTCTATGTCGGGAACGCATTCTGGAAGACGATCTGCTGGGGATCGACTGGGACCTACCATGGTCATGTCTGACCGACGTCCGGCGGACGAGTGGATCACTCGTCAGACGGTGAACGAGAGACTCGGTGACCGAACTGACTGCTCGACTTAAACAGCTCCCGAGCCAACCACACCCAACGTGGAAAATCTTGTCCGGACTTTGGTCCAAAACCAAATTCGGAGTGTCCATGATCGGCTTGGCCAAGTCGAGGTCTCTAAGGGGTACCTGAGCAGGACTGATCACGGGAAAGAACTTCCCCTCCCCTACACAAGCAGGATCATGAATGATGAGGTCTCCAGGGATACCAAACCACCCAAGATGGATCAATACGACGGGACCAAGGACCTCTGTTGTAAAATTTTATTTACTCGCAAATATACGAATCGAGTAGTATATTAACGAGGTCGAACTTCAAGAAGTGATGACAAACGATACACTAAGCTTAAACTTAAGTTAATTTAAAACTAACCTAGTTTAGAAATTTTGTTGATTTGTGAGGTAACTTAAAATAAAATGCAACTAAATTAAAAAGCAAATAAAATAAATGAAAAGAGAATAAGGTAAATAAAGGTGCAAGAATTGAAATATTAAATCTAGAAAGGAAAATAACAACTTTTTGGTTTTAGAAACTTAACAATAGTATAAGAACCAAGGTTAGGGTTCTACACCACTTATGAACATATTAAATGAGATTTTTAGTAATTTCCCCTTAAAGGAGGGCACCCAAGAGTCATTTAATGCCCTCTTGCAAAGATAAATATGAATTATGCACAAAAGTTGAAGGTTTATATGGTAGATCTTGATTTTGCTTAGAAAATACAAATTTTAAGCAACTCAAGTGAACCAAAACTAAGGAACAACTAGAGTTCAAAAAGTTTGTGTTTAAAACAATTAACCATAAAGCTAAAATGTAGAAAGAGGATCTAACAACCCATAATATATGACATTATGGGTGAAAAGAGGATCTCTATCTTATTTTAATATCAAAATCTAGGGCTTGTAAGATCTTAAATAAGGGGAAAATTAACATAAAGACCTCATTTAATAATGTTCATGGTGTGCTTCCCACTTACCTTGGTAAGGGGGTTCAGTGACCACCCATGATCTTATATCTTAAATAAAATAAAGAAAGAAGTAAATGAGCATGAAATTTAAAGAACAATAAAATAAATAACACTACTAACAATAAAATAAATAACTACATAAAATAAAAGACATAAAGTAAATAGAAGATTAGAAGAAGAAAGAAGAGAGACATAATATTAAAGTTAACAATAAAATAAAGAACTTACATAAAATAAAAGGCATAAAATAAATAAAGGAAAAGAGAAGAGAGAAGAGAGAAGAGTGACATAATATTAAACTTTCATTAAATAAAATGCAAGAGAAATTACATCCTATTCTCTCTCAAATATCATAGCCAAATGGCTTGAGAGAGAAATCCTAGGAGAAATACTAGAAAAGGCAGAAATTAAAATTCTAGACTAAAAGATATGAAGAGGGGGCTAAATATTCCTATTTATAGGCAAATAGTAGGGTATAAAATATCAGAAGGGGGAGAGCTGGTGACAACTATTGAGATAAGGATCAACACAAGGAGCTGGCGCTAGAGTCGGGAAGCATCTGGAAGATGGGGCACGTGACGCCTGCTGGTTGGAGGATAAATTGATTAATCAAGTTGAATTCTGGGCGGAAGGAGAAAGAGAGGTGGCTTGCGGCTGGTTTGGCTGGAAGCGGCTGCATAGGAAGGCGTGAGAGAGAGAGAGAAAAGAAGAAATGGGAAGCGACTTGGCTAGCTGGCTTGGCATCAGTGGCTCACAAGGGTGAGTGTTGCTTTGCTGCTGGGCGGAAGAGACGGAAACTGCCCCACGTGTCGCCATCTAAGTGGTTGGAAGCAATATTAATCAAACAATTGCTGGACGCGGAAGGAAACGAGCAAGTGGGTTGGGCTTCTGCTGGGCTCAGTGACGGTTCGGCTCCCTCTGGGCTGGGCCGGGCTTCTCCTCTTTTTCTTTTGGGCCTTTTTCTTCTTTTATTTTTGGGCTTCTCATTTCACATCCTACAAATAAAAATACACTACTTAAAAATAAAATAAAATAAAAACTAAAATAAAACATTAAAACATAAAAAACTAATAAACCCACTAATTGACTAGATAATAAAAAAAAAGAATTAAAATACTAAAAATTGCTAAAAGAAATAGACAAAAAATGTAAGATTTTAGGGATAAAAATTATATATAAAATGAGCTCAACAACCTCTATGATCATCTTGATAGCTTTAGATATGCCATGGAAGCCCGCCAGGTGTCTGAAGCCACGAAATGCCGAATCTTCCCATTAACTTTGAAGGGATCGGCGCGGGGTTGGTTCCGAACCCTCCAGCCGAACTCCATCGATTCTTTCTTCGACCTCAGAAGGGCCTTCTTGACGAGATATCGGGTTGTATCCGAACGACTCTACAACTTGAACGATATGTCACTGATCAAGCAACGGGAATGAGAAAGTCTCAAAACCTATCTGATTCGCTTCAACCTTGAATATACGAAGTGTGATGATTGCGACGATCGATCGGCTAAGAATGCTCTTATGCAGGGTCTGCTCGCCGGAGGACTTCGCTCTTATCTGATGAGGAACCCTCCTTCTACCTATGACGAACTCTCCGCCGAAGCCATCAAATGGGCATGATCAGAAGATTGGGATGCTCATGTGGAGGCTCTGAAATTCAAGCCGACCTCGGCCAAAAGGAAGGAGGGAGAGGTCGTAAGCCCCAAGCCTCATATCCAAACCAAAAAGACCATGACTGATGAGCCATGCCAACTCCTTGGCAAGGGGCCCAAATTTGTCCAATACACGGAATATACCCCTCTCAATGCCAGCTTGGAGACAATCTTCTCCAAAGTCAAGGATCAACTCCCGGCTGCTAGGGAGATCAAGGGGCCACCCCCAGATCAGATCAAGAAGGGCATCTTCTGCAAATACCATTCCAATCATGGTCATGTCACGGGTGACTGCTATGCCCTTCGCAACGGTATTGAGACTCGTGCCCGAGCAGGTAAGATCAATCAATTCCTAACCGACGGGCCGAGGGTACCCAAGGCCGCTTTGAAGAAACCCACCAATACTATTGATGTTCGGGACGCAGCCATCAGATTGATCGAAGGGGGACCAACCTTTGTTGGGAGTTCGAACCGATCCCAGAAGGAGTATGTCAGGCAGGCGGCGCATGCCCACGAATCCCTATCGATCCAAGCAGGTCAGCCTAGCACTTCCAAAAGACAACGGAAGGACTGGGCATCGGTCACCTTCAGGCCGAACGAGTCAAATGAGATCATCTTCCTGCACTATGATCCAATGGTCATAGTCGCTGAAGTGGCTAGAATCACCATCGTCCGTTCTTTCGTCGATGGAGGAAGCTCAGTCAACATCTTCTACTATTCTGCATTCGAACAGATGGGGATCGGCGAAAACAAGTTGAAAACTAACACACCTACTCTGATCGGATTCGGGGGAAAAGTGGTCCAACCCCTCAGACACATCTACCTTTCCCTTTCGCTTAGGAAAAGACCGATAAAAAAGACTTGCATGACGAATTTCATCGTCGTCAAGCGACCATCAGCCTACAACATCATCTTGGGAAGACCAGCTCTGGTCGAACTTGATTGCATCGTCAACTATGCCAATCTGCTCATCAAGTGTCCGGTGGGCGATGACTGCATAGTCATTCAGGGAGATCAGTATTCGGCTCGGTCTTACTACGCCACTTCCATAAAGCAGAAAGGTCAACTGCCAAACTCCCAGGAACTCGACTCCATCGCTGATTCGGGCAGATGGCCGAAGGCAGAGATGTTCGACTTCACCGCCGAGCCGAACTCAACCTCCTGACCTCTCCCATCCGAGACTTGGGAAGAGGTACCGATTTCGGAGGACACCCCAGATCGGATCGTCCGAGTGGGAACTCAGCTCGGCCCAGAACAGCGATCAGCCATACTCGACTTCCTCTGTGCCAATGCGGAAGTGTTCGTCTGGTCTTACGATGACACGCCAGGCATATCGTCTGACGTGATCAATCACAGGCTGAACATCGACCAGAAATGCAAACCGGTCAGTCAAAAGAGGAGGTCGTACGATCCGGTCCAATATGCAGCCATGGCTGAAGAGGTGACCAAGTTGCAAAACAACGGGTTCATCCGGAAAGTCAACTATCCCAACTGGCTTGCCAACGTGGTCATGGTAAAGAAGAACAATGAGAAATGGAGGATGTGTGTAGATTTCACCGATCTGAACAAGGTATGTCCCAAAGACAGTTTTCCCTAACACAAAATAGATCAACTTGTCAATGCGACTGCAGGACAATAGCTCCTCAGTTTCATGGACGCCTATTCCGAGTACAATCAGATCCTCATGTATAAACCCGACCAGGAGAACACATCTTTCATAATCGATCGCAGCATGTACTGCTACAAAGTTATGCCCTTCAGTCTCAAAAATGCTGGAGCCACCTACCAAAGGCTGGTCAACCACATGTTCAGATCATCCATAGGCAAGTCGGTGGAAGTCTACTTGAATGATATGTTAGTCAAAAGCATCGAGGCGGATGGACATGTCAAGGACCGGTCAGACATGTTCGGAGTCCTAAAAGAATATCAGATGCGGCTGAACCCAGCTAAATGTGTCTTTGGGGTTTGCTCAGGCAAATTCCTTGGCTACCTGGTCAGCCAGAGGGGAATTGAGACCAATCCGAAGAAGATTCAGGCCTTAATCAACCTGAAATCCCCAAGGACACGCAAGGAGATCCAGAGCCTGACTAGAAGAGTTGCCGCCCTGAACCGGTTCATATCAAAATCAATGGACCGGTGCTTCCCTTTCTTCAAAGCCCTAAAGGGAGCAGGGAAAAGCATAAAATGGACCCTCCCAATGCGAGCAGGCCTTTCAAGATTTGAAGAGGCACATGGGGGAACCTCCCATCTTATCCAAACCGGAGAAAGATGAAAAACTTTTTCTTTACCTATCCGTCTCTCACTCGGTTCTTAGTTCAATTCTAGTAAGAGAGGTCGACGAGGTACAACATCCGGTCTTCTACACAAGCCGAGCACTCGAGCTCGGCTCGGCATCGATGTCTCCCTCATCATCTTTTTCACCCTCGCCCAACTCCTCGGACAACTCGTCCTAATCTGCCTCACCCCCTGGTGGGCTCTGGCTCAGCTCGACATCACTATCCCCTTCATAGGCATCTCCCGATCCGAGCCGACCACTCAAATCGGTGGTTGACATCACAAATGTTGATGTGTTTTCTTAGAACAAAATAAACAATTACCTCATTCTAAGTTTACTCGCAAGTGCACGAATCGCAACAGTAGCAAAGCGTACAAGCACGAGGTCGATCCCACAGGGAATGGTTAATATACAACAAATCAGTGCAAATAATCACTAGAATAACTAAATGGGGGGTTTTGAAAGATGGAAACACACGCACACATCACCACACGCACACACACTTTATTCTATCTTGCAATGTTAATTTTCAGTTTCAAATCAGATAAGCATGCAATAACCATCCAAGGCTAATGACAGTTAATTTGAACACAACATATTAAAGTTTGACAGCTAAAAAGGTTTGGCTAGTTACTTTCTCGCCATTGTTCTCCTAATGCATAAACTAAGAGCTTCTTGGGCCTTCCTTAGCTAGTTAACCTACATGTTCCCTAGTTCAAGCTAGGGCAGCTGTTACCCATGCAGGAGTCATTAAGTTTTATGAGAACGTCAAACATGCACAACATATAAGCTTTGACTATTTCCTTATAGAGGTCGCCCAACCCCACTACCAAGAATAATCCCTTATTCCCTTGTTACTTGTGGTTTAGTGTCTTTGACTATTTCACAGCTAAACCTAACAGATAAACTAGATGCAATTACCCTAAGGTGGCCAGTCAAAGGATGCAAACAACTAGTGACGGGGGTTTTAATAGATAGTGGAAATTTAATA
>QANW01000991.1:194169-246940 GCA_003254865.1 Dryas drummondii | reverse complement strand
TTTGACCAGGATTTCACTCGTTTTCCTGGTTTGACCAGGAATTGTCCCAAAATGGCTCCATTTGCTTCTTTTTCTCATTTCTGCTTCATTTGACCTGAAAACACAAAAACAAGACAAGAAACACAAAATAGCGAGTTCTAACACTCTAGGTTAAGGAATTAGTATCATAAAGTGATGCAAAATGCACACTCATCAACAAACACTTTTATGTTTTCTCTCTCTTACCTTTTTGAATAAAAAAGTGACTTTTTCAAGAACACACCCAGAAACCCAAAAATGCAAAAACTCAGAAAATGGGGAGAATCACTTACTGGTTTTCTCCGGTCAAACTCTCCACTCCTCACACACTCGGAACAGCCTCGCCTACTGTTGTGCTCGGTCGGAACTGTAATCGGACCACTGCACTGGCGACGAAGAGAGAAAGAGATTCACAGAGAGAGAGTCTTCGGTGAGCGAGAAAACTTGGAAAAAGCTGAGAATGGAAATGAAGAGAGGAAGAGGAAGAGAAAACCTTTTTATATACCCCCATGCAAACCAATCTCAGCCATCCAAAAGCGGCGCTTCAAGCCCCAGATTTTGCCACCTGTCAATGTTCAAAATACCCATAAATGAAGTGACCCTTACGTTCTCCCATACAGACACCAAACGTCCCTTCACACATCCCCAAGATATTTTGGCCAAACACATGTCACCATTTGTTCGGATCCTCAGGAAAATCAGACTTGTCCGGATTAGCATAATCATCGGTTCGGCTCGGACCGAGCCGAATGTGGTTTTTCACGGATCATCGCCTTATCAACTTCCAATCTTTCACGGTCCACTCGGATCGAAAGTTGGGGGACTTATGTTTGTGGATAAATCCACATGGATTCAACAACCAACTATGAATTGACACGTAGCTGGTCAGATCAAACTTCGGAGTTTGACTTTTCAACGGTCAGACTTGGACCTCCATGTCATCACACCAGCTCGACACCCTTTTTCGTTGCTAGCTCGGATCGGCTTATCTTGGCGGATCTCTCGCGCCCGATCCGACCCGATCTGAGGATCTTCCAAAGAATTGAGTGTTCATCTTTTCTTGGTTATCCTAGTTCGGTTCGGCTCGGCCTTGGGCAATCGTCCTTTCAAACTTTAGTCATGGCCGACGACTTGAAGGGATCACCACCTACCGGATCTGCTCGGCCTAGCTATCCACATCTGATCCGATTGCACATGAGTTTTATGTCTATACATGGGAACATGTGTTCGGATCGGCTCGGCCTTCCACCGCCATTCTAAGGAAAATCACGTTGGGACGAACCGCCATACTCAAGTACACCTGACATGATCCTCTGATAGATGAGATATTCCAGCTCACAGCCATGACTATTGGGGCATTCCACCTGATCTTCCATCCTTGCATTCAATGCAGCATTGAATGCAAATGAGGTGGGTAGCTGTGCATGCCACTGTTCATGACTGAACGCGTGGATCTTTCTCAACCATTCATCCACATGCAAGTAACTTACTATTCACAACTTCCATTGTCTATATAAATCAACTTATATGCACAAAGTTCATGGATCTACCTATCACCAAGCAAACACATACACCAACTTTCACTCACAAAAAGGCTTACCAAAAGCATACTCAACTTGCTGAGAATAAACCCAGAACATTACCTTGTTCTTCCTTATTCTCCCAAGTTCATTATCTGTTCTTCCTCACTTTCATTCAAACACCTCCAAATATACATCACTGACTTCATTATTGGAGTGTATTTGGCTAGTACCACACCGGTCCATCTCCTTTGATTTTGTTATTCATGCAGGAAGATCTCAAGTTGACATCCACGTCATCATCTGGCAAGGCTTCTGATCAGCCAAGTCATCAGTTCTCAGTTGTTGCATCTATCTTACGGAAATTTGCATCAACAATATTCATGTATAAATCCAATAAAGAAAACATAGATATAATAAATTTAATTTCTTTAGGTATCTGCCCTTTGAAGGAAATGAAATGAAGAACCTGTCCATGCAATCTGCAGATTCGTCATGACAACTAGATAATCCTCATTCTCACATACAACTCTAATTTGGAAAACCCAGAATTGAACGTTTTTTTTTTCACTAAAAAAAAAAACCACAAAGTGGTTGCTGAAATAGGAAAATTTCTAGGTAAAAAAACCTGACAACCTTTTTCTTGCAAGCACCGAGCGCCCAAGGACTGTGGTTGGTGGTGATTTATGCCCGCCATCAATGACAGAGATTGTGGAGAACTTTTTTGATTTGGGGTTTTCTGGCTCTTAAAGAAGAAATAGAAGAGAGATGAATTGAGAGAATTGGTAGCTTCAGGATGAGGGTCTTGGGAGGATTTTTCTCTTGGAATCTCAGGGATGAAGTTGAGATTTTGAAAGAGAACACTGCACTAGTACGCTGAAAGTGAGAGAAAGAAGTGATCGAGATGAATTGTTCAGGATAGACGAAGGACAAGTCGTGTCATTAAGATAAAATATTAAGGACATTTGCGGTATTGTAAATTTTTCATTTAAAGGAACCGGTAGCTTCTCTTGACAGTAATTTAGAGAAGTTGCCTCTTAGCTGCTTCTCAAAATCACTGCCAAAACCCTGTCACTGTCAAAATAAGTTGATTTCGTATAACTTACCAAACGGGTTTTGCATACAAAATTTTTTAAAAAGTGATTTCAGTTCCAAATAAAGAATATCAAACGGGGTCTAGGAATTTATAAAAGCACTTTTAAGTATATTTACAAGAAGTAATTGCATTTTTTTAAAAAACAAAATGATGAGTTTTTAATAAAAATGCTTTTAGTGAAAGCGCTACTAAGCGAAAACGCTTCCTATAGGTGCTTTTGTGTATATAATGACAAGTAGGTCCATTTGTACGACTTCTTAGAAAACGCTTTTAATAAGTAGTACTTTTGCTCGAAGCCCTTATGTAACCACCTGTCACGCCCCAATCCGTAATTAAGAACTAATTATGAATTAAAGTGTGAATCACACTCTAATTATAGAATTAATTTCTATAACTACAATATGACGGAGAATAATAAAACAAAATAAGAAAAATTGTATACTATTAACATACCATACTGAATTCAAGTTTAGTTTACAACACACAACTTGTCTCAGTAACTAAAGTTTAACAGAACTTTCAAAATAAAACGAAACTAAACTTCAAAGTTTGTTCACACTTATTTACACAAACTTCTTCTTCTTACTTCTTCTAAAGGTTCTGATCTTCAGTATTTGAACCTGCAAAGTCTATAAGGGGTTGAGCTCTAACCAATGGCTCAGTAAGGACATTTCACTTTAACATGCAAAATTAATTATATTGAATCTCAATGAATCATACAACATGGTGTAGACAATATATATTTAATAATATTATAGATGCATGAATGTTATGCTGCACTTCCTTTATTTAAACCCTTGAAAAGTAAATTGCATCACATCTTCACTCCAATCGCAACCGAAATGCAACATATCCTAACTTCGGTCGCAACCGAAGGTCCCAATGCGTGTTGGGAGAAAGATAGTTTTATCAGTCGCAACTGAAAAGGCGTCTCTCCCCACGCACTTATGAATTTAAATTTGACACCCAATCTCTTCTCACCACTGTAAACTTCAATTCTCAATGAATTATGCTTCACATTCAAATAAATGCACATAATTATATAATAATTAATTAATTTATATCGTGCTCAAATAATTCAAATAATTGATATAAGTCACATATTAGCACACATATTACATTTTTCAACTAACATTCAATAAAATCAAATTTTTTGCAGTTTAAGGTTCCCCAGATCCCCCTACCTCGAAAACAAGCTTAATCCGCCGCTAGAAATAGCCTCGTGTCTTCAGGTCGTTCTCCGAACCTAATCCCGTACAAAAAAATCACAATTGATTACCGAATAAAAATCGCTCACTCTCTAATTCTAGTGTGTGTGTAGTGAAAACACTAAGTTAGGGGTCTCAGATCGCAAAACGGAGGCCACCATTGGACTCGGAATCGAAAATGCAATGGGGAGGGACCTTCCCCAGTTACCGAAGCCGCCGCACGCACCGGTGGTGCGAGTGGTGGTCTGGTGGCACTATTCATCATCTTCAACTTTGCTGCCAGTTTTCGCGTATTTTTTTCCAACTTTGGCTCGCTATTTACCCTATCAAATCAACTCCAAATTGAGCAAACTTATACTTGTTTTAAAGCTCTGCAACTCCTCTTTATAACCATTCAAAGAACACTCAAAAAGGATCTCTATAATTCAAGTTATAATGCCTCAAAGTAGGCTACCTGAACACTGTCAAAATTTGCAGAAAAATGACAGATTTTCCAAAATTCAACCAAACTCATTTTTCTTTGATTCTCACCATCCAAATCAGTTCCTAAGGCTAATAAATGATAAATTATAACTTAAACTTCAACCAAAATCAAAGAAAACACAATCAAATGAATTAAAATTTAAAAAAACTCAAAACTGAAAATTTACTTTCTACACCCCAACCTGAAAATCCTTCACTTCTCCTTCAACTTTTATGATCTTTATGCTCCAATAAACAACTCCAACAACTATCTAAACCTTACCAAAACAGACTTTACAGCTTAAAATCGAAATCACAGAAAACAGAGTATCCATGGAAAATTGAAAATTACCTTCTCTTTTTCTCCTTTTCTTTTTTCTGTGTTCTCTCTCTCTCTGCTTCCTCTCCTCTCCTCTTCTTCTTTCTCTTTCTTTCCTTCCCTCTCGATTTCTCTTCTTCCTTTCTCTTTTCTTTCTCTTTCTTATTCCCTCTCGATTTCCCTTTCTTTCTTCTTCTTCTCTCTGTCTTTCTTTCTCTCAGGTTGGCTGGGGTTATGGGGTTTTGCTAGGTTTGTTAATCAAACCCAACCCTCAGTTATTAAACACACACACACACACACACACACACACACACACACACACACACTCCACCGCCTCAACACAAGCACACACCTCACCTATATCTCAACCACTCACAAAACTCACACATAAACCAAAACACACCCAGACAAAACTAGAAGCTGCTAGACTTGCGTCCAAGCAACTTAAATTTTATTTTATATTTTTTAACATAAATATAAATATAAAAATAAATATAATTATAACTAATTAAATAAAATTATTAACTAATTTATAAAACTAAGTTATTACAATCTAACTTCCTTAAAAGAAATTTCATCCTCGAAATTTGGCACTTACCGAAAAGTTATCGAAATAGCTCGGGATACTTCTGACGTACTTCAGCTTCTACTTCCCACGTTATTTCCTTAGTATTTTCATTTCTCAACAATACCTTGACTAATGGGATTGTCTTTGTACGAAGAACTTGTTCTTTTTTATCCAAAATCTGAACAAGTCTAGTTTCGAATGATAATTGTTCATCCAATTCAAGTTCCCTCCAATGAAGTACATGTGTAGGATCTGCCTCATACTTTCGTAACATCGACATAGAAAACATTGTAACTCCCTGAAAGTTAAGGTGGTAATGCTAATCTATATGCCACTTCTCCGATTCACTCTAAGATTTCAAAAGGACCAATAAACCTTGGAGCTAACTTTCCTGACTTCTCAAATCTTTTGACTCCTCTCCGTGGAGAAAGCTTTAGAAAAACACGATCACCAACATCAAACTTTAACGGTCTTCTTTTGCGATCAGCATAATTCTTTTGTTGACTTTGAGCTATAAGTAGGTATTGTTTGATAAGTTTTATCTATTGTTTGATAAGTTTTATCTTTTTCGTTGTTTCTTTGTACTAACTCAGGTCCAATTAATATTGCATCACCGGCTTCGATCCAACATAAAGGTGATCGATATGGTCATCCATAAAGTGCTTCAAATGGTGCCATTCCAATACTTGACTGAAAACTCTTGTTATAAGCAAATTCAGCTAAAGGTAGATGATCTTCCCAACTTTCTTGAAAATCTAAAACACAAGCTATTAACATGTCCTCCAAAATTTGAATAGTTCTCTCAGATTGTCCATCAGTTTGAGAATGAAAAGCACTACTAAGAGTTAATTGTGTTCCTAATGCTCGTTGTAAACTTTCCCAAAATTTGGAAGTAAACTTTGGATCCCTATCAGACACAATTGAAATAGGAATTCTATGCAATCTTATAATTTCCTTTACATACAATTTTAAAACGAAAAAATAAGATGCAGAGACGAAAATAATGAAGAATCTGTACTTGACCAATATATAAGACTGTATTCGAATATGTCAGTATGAGATGTTGAGCAACAAATTAACTTGGAGTGAAATTCGAGGATTTGAATCCCTGCTTGTTTTTATGTGTTTAATTTTGCTTGACTTTCAATCTTTACTTTGTATTTAAATCCAAGAGTTATTTTGTATCTCTGACTTCTACTATTAAACCCTAAACCATGAAAGAGAACCCTCAGATTTGTCGACTAGGATTGAATGTCAAGTAAAAACAAGTACATAAAATCATTTCTGAAATTTGGATGTTCCACATATAAATCTCCCACAATTTGATCCACAAAATATATCCCCAATTTCTTTAATTTAAACCACAAAAAGCCATACAGTTGCTAATCACCACTTGCCCTGCCATGTTGCCCCACTGTGATGATCATTACGGCTACTACTACCATCACAACCACATGGCACCACTACTTTGGTAGACATCACTACCATCACCACTACAATTTGGTCACAACCACCCTTGAAATTGTTACCAATAGACCATTATTGCCATCACCTCCATTGCCAATATTCAAATTTACAAATAAAGTTGTTTTCTAAATCTTAGCAACTTGTCAATTATATAATTCTGGCATAACTATAAAAACCTTTTTCAAAGTTTAATTGCATCATAGGATGCTATGTCAATCACACAAAATCTTATAATCAACTTGTGAAAACAGTTCTTAACACCAATAACATAACCACACTGAGAGATATTGCAGCAACTCATTTTGCATAACAGAAATTTTGTTCCAATTATAAAAATTTTCCAGACCCACAAGAGCTTCTATACACACTTGAGACCTAAATTACAATTAGCACCTGAGGGTTCCGATTATGAGAAAAGTACATGCCAAATCAAGATCTAATCTTTAAATCAATAGCACGTGAACCAATACGTTTAATCCACAAGAGGCAGTTTTCTCAATATGCTTACTGCAGTCATGGATCATGGATTATGGACCCCATTGCTGCTGTATATTCCATAACTTATATTCCCACTTCTCAACTGCAAAAGATTTTCATAGTTGAAACAGCTCTCTCTCATTGTAGCCAAAAACAAATAGATATTCCAAATATTAATGTTATAGAGGGTTGGAGGTTTGCAAGAATATAATTAGAACTAGAAAGTGTACCTTCTCAACAGCATTTTCCATGCCTGACACATCTAGCCTTTCTTTCTTTAAGAGTTCAAGCCGGTCCCGACTAAGGTGATTACGTTCCTCAGCCTAAATTTGGAAAATGAAAATTAAAAGAAAAAGGAAGCAAAATGTACTCACTAATACTCTGTTGCTACCAAATAGTCATTCCTTTTAAAAGGTGAAATAACAAATAACAAGGTCTGTTTTGGATGTGAAGGAATCAGTCATAAATCATAATAAGGTTTCACATCAACAAGAAATTGTGATTATGTGTGTGTGTGTGTGTGTGTGTGTGTGAGAGAGAGAGAGAATTTTAACAAGTAGAGTTGCTGCATTACATTAAGGTAATAGCTACCAGATTTTCAAATGCTATAAACCATCAGTCATATAAATGTAGAAGGGCAGAATAATAATAATAATAATAATAAAAAAAGAGTAGGAACTTCAAGCTGGACTAGGAAAAAGAAGAAAAGATGTAATGAATCCATACTGACCAATGAAAATCCAGGCATTAATTGCCAAAGACCTTTAGGGATGGCCTAAACCACAAAAAGTTAGCAATGTTGGAAAGTTAAGAGAAATATAATGACTGGTATCAACATAACAGAGTCCTTAACCTAAGTGGTCAAAACAAAAAATCATCTGTGCACATGTATTCAAGCACTAACACAAAAAATGTAGCATCTAAAGATTCTAAACTAAAACAGATTACCATTGAAATCCAGTCCTAGTGACGAGAAACATTTAACAAGGTTAATCTTGTACACATATAGGTCCGTGAAGAAATAAATCATCTCTTTTATCCTAAAGACAAACCTTTTTTCCAGAGCAGGTGCACCACTCTAAACATGTAAGCCTCATCACATTGGCTTATTTTTTAATTTCAGAACACCCTCAACTTTCCATGCCTAGTGCATACCACGGTTTTTTTTCAACTTATACAGAAATCTCTTTCCTGGTAAGAATTTTCTACATCCGTACACGTCCTCTTACATACCAGTTTTATCAACTAATGGAAGGGTGAAAATCCTAAGGTGCCAAGTAGCTTGGTAAAGTGTCCTTGGATTTAATCTTGCCTTCATAAGAATTGGGGGATTTATGAGATAGGGGCCTCCAATTGACCAAAAGAGGCCCATTGGGCCTCACTGGACTAAAAAAGACCCCTGGAACTTGAATATTTGAACACAATTTCAAAACATCAAACTACCTCTTTTTAGAAAACAAAGAAAAAAAAAAAAAAAGCTTTAATAGTTTAAAATGTGTAATTGTAGAAAATCCCCCAAACGCAAGATGATAACATCTCTACCAAACAGTTGAACAATCCCCCAAAAAAACTAGAGTGATAGCATATCAACCAAGCAGTTTTAAACTGGAGTTTAATTTGGAATTTGTGTACCATTTCCAGCATCTTTGTTAAGTACTGGATTTCATTCTTCTTTGTTGTGGACAGATTGCGAGCAACATCCATTACATTAGTCCTGCAGATGAGTCACAACATGTTTGAACAATGAAGTTTACATAAATATGCACTGTAAAATGTAAAATATTATATGAATTTATGAAATGCAACTATATAGATCAAGATGGATAGTATCAGAGATAAAACTCCCTGTTGGATGGTTTTCATGTACTGTAAGTGAGCTAGGGATGTTAGGGCCATTGTGTGTGCGTGTGTGTGTGGGGGGGGAGGGGGGTGGAGTACAAACAGGAGCTCTACGGCTTTAACAAATGACAAAGCAAACGAAAGGGCCATTATTATAGAATTTTGATAACTTTATTAGTTTAAATTTACCAAAATAGCCCCCAAAAATCATTAAGATAGTTGTAACAGGAAGAATATGTTGAATAAATTGGTCTCTTCCCCTTCTCATTCATGTGTTCTGCATGAGCTTATGTATTTTTTTACTTAGAACCATTCTATTGAAACATGAAGTCATACATAGGACCACTTACAATCCAAAAAAGAAAAAGTAAACTTGAGTGCACACTAATTCTAGGTAATTTTATCAGTCAACCAATACATACTAGTTTCTTTTATAATATTTTTTGGCAATTGGAAAGGAGTTATGAAGAGGCCAAATCTACATCCATATTGTTCAAGAAATTAAAAGATACATACTTATCTGAAAACAAAGGATCCAGCCCTTGTTCTTCCACAAGTTGTTCTACAGTATCAAGAGCATTTCCCACCTGCAAGCAGAAAGAGACTTCACATGACAAGAAAAAAGGATGAGGGGGGCAAAAATAACATAAGAACCAATAGGAGCGTAGCTAATAGTTAATACAGGGAGAAACCTCAGTCCATGGTTAATTTTCCTATTAATTCAATATGTATACTGTGTACAAAGCACATACGGAACATCATATAGCCACAGATGCTATTGCTTTTTAGCCCACATTAATCATCTGGTTAGACATGTGAGTCCTTTAAGGTTGTAAAATGTCTTGATCTGTAAGCATCAGAGATAGTTGTTGCTTGTGTAAAATCACAACTTTAGCTTAAGGTTATTGGCAATTCTGTTCAAAATAATGAACCGTAAGCCTGCATTCACATTCAATCCTAAGAAAAATTAATGAGAACTTAAATAGGGAAATCCCAATTCATTGGGCCATTAGATACAATAAAATGGAAAGCCCCCTAAGGCGCCACATTCTAGGAGCCCAAACTATGGTCCATATGAATCATCCATAGACACCATTAGTTTCCCTCTCTTCGTAACACCTCTCTTTAAATCAACCATTCCTCCACTTTCTGAATTTTCTTAAAATCATAAATAATCCAAAATTGCATAATGTTTAATGGACATGCATATGGATACGAGCCTATTTATACATGACACATCAAATTCTCAAGGAATTACACAAGCTCAAAACATATACATGTTAATAACAGATAACCAAATGTATTTAAAAAAAACGGAGAGAGAAATTCTTAATTCTACATACTTATCCGATACTTTGCCTCATCATCATTAATCCTATTTCTTTCTCTCTCTCCTTTCTATTCATCTATTCCTCTTACTAAAATTTTCATCTAGTGTCATCTGATATCAGACACTTTAATAAGTTGCACCAAAACAAATTTATCATCTTACCCTGTGTTTTAAGCCATAAATTTAGTGTATATATATATATATATATCAAACATGTCAAGGGTATGCAAGGTGTCTAAGCATGCCTCAATGTATTTATTTCCAATGTCCAATTAAATGACCATCTAATGCATATGCAAATTTTTTTATTGTTAACAGCTGGAATAGCTTAAATGGTGATGATAATTCACCCAAAGGAGTTAACATTTCTTGCTATAGTAACTCTACAACAATACTGCAATTACTTTAACATAAACCCCACAAAAAACAAACTCATAAATAAGTTAAAAGTTAAGACTCAAATAAAGCAACTATAGGACCCAATTAAAACTTTTTAATAACAACCAGAACGCTATATACACTCTCGAGGGATCCAAGGCAAATTCAACAATGCCAAAATAAAACCAAAAAGAGAAATCTAAAAAAGGCTTTAAAATTTCCTTGACAGAGTAAACTGCCACCTCCTTGTTCACATACATGCATATAACCACTAAAGAGCATATGTAATGCATCCACAATCCTGAGGAAGTCTAAAATTACTGGAGGATCAAATTATTAAAGTTAGAAACCATTCAAACATGGACTTCTATTTAAAACCTGCATATACAATTTAAAAAATCAAAAATAAAAGAAAAATACATATTGCTTCTGTTTTCCATTGCTTAAATCCCATCAAGATACCATAGGATGAGGTTTTCTTTCAATTGTTCCATGCTAAGATAACAAACAACAAAGTCACTAAAGCAGACTCATCTTTTGCTGGAAACAAATCATTAAGCTAGTTATTCTACTAAAATACAAACATTTGTAAGTTATGAAATATTATTATCAAAAGAATGTAAACCATAGCATTTTGATACCACTGGCCAGTATTCTTGAGGTGATCAGAGTGACCTCCCTCAGTTACGATTTACTCTTCTCTGATTTAGGATATAATTTGTATCCTAATGGCGCATAGTTTAAAGGAACTGTGCATTAACATCACAGGGAAAATAATAACATGAATACCTGTGTTTCAAGACATAATGACTGAAACTCATCCTGTAAAATTAAAAGGAGAAATTGTTTAGATTTCAGCTTATAGAATTACAAAATACATTATAATGAATCATTTAAAACAAAAAAACAAAAATCAAGTGTAATGTACATTCTAATGGAGAATGCAATCTAAGAACAGAATCAAATCTCAAGAAAATAAAATCCATGAAGACTATAAGAAGCACCCAAAACCTTTCAGAACAACTGATTATGAAGACTCATCTGATATTTCTTTTGGAAAATGGTTTCTGCTTCCGAAAGAAGAATAATAAAGTTGAGATAAAAGGCACGTCTCATGTCCAGTTTGTCTATTTGCACAGGCAAGGGGAAGAGAGAGATTCCAAAAACTTTTCAGCTTATCAGCTGCTTTGATTCAAATTTAAAAGCGGTGCTTGGAAACAGTTTGGTCATTCGTTGGATAAGCCAGGCAAGTGGAGATACAATTTCACCTTCAACAAAGTCATGATCAATGGCATTAATTGGTTCCCTAAACAGCCTACAAAATGGTTTGTGTTTCAAGTTGCACTTTCTGGAAAACACTTGTTGCAACACAAAAAATAGCTTGGTTATTAATGTAAAAATTATTTATACTAGACAAGAAGTCATCTAAAGTATGCTTTCTAACAAATAATATTAGCCTTAATGAGAGCTCAAGTGCATTCCATTCCTCCAATCTTTGGATCTTCTAATAAGAACATTTAAGAAATCAAGAGAAGAATGCATTTTCAATAATGGAAATTGAAATGACGTACCTCTATATTTCCATGAAAAGAAGTGATGACCTGAAAATTTTTATATAATAATCAGTTGGACATTAATTCGAATTTCAAACTGAAAACAAGATAAAATATCTACTTGAATAACATAGGGAATTCACTATCCAAATCTCTGCTTCTAAATTGCAGAGAAAATAACAAAATGTCAAGGTTGATTGTTGAATGACATATGTACCTGAATAAAAAGCCTATGAAGATATTCTTGCTCAGCAGTTGTAAGACTCGGAAACGCTTTGCAAAATTCCTTTTGTTTTCAGACAGAAACAAGAAAGAAATGCATAAAATTGAGCAAAGCTAACCTTAAAAAGATGGAATTGAAAGGAAAGAAACCTTCTTAGAACAGGGAGTGAGTAGAGAACGTATAGCGAGCTTGAAGGATTTCTTCAAGTCCATTTGCTTTGTGCCCATCGTTCACACAAAAGATTCTGATTTGGGACAGAGAACAAAGAAAAGAAAATCAAATAAATCTTAAATTTCTTTCTTTTCTTTTTCTATAAGCACTGGGAGTTGGGGAGGGGGAGTTAACACATAAAATGAGAAAAATCCCTAATTGCAGTGTTAAAAAATATTCAAAAAAGAAATGCAAGAAATTTAAAACAGATATGTGGTTGAAATTACCAAATGCAACAGGTCTCTCCTTCCCCTTAATACTCAATCAAATTGGAAACGCCTAAGTTCAACCCAATCAAATTCCTGCAAATAAAATAGTGTAATTATCAGTAATTATTTGAATTTTTACAGATGTGGAAAAAACACATCGGTTGAAAATCGGAGAATTTGATTTGAAGAGGAAGACAACAAGTGCAAGAACAAAGAAAGAGAGATTCACAGTCAGAACATAAAATTAGAGGGAGCAAGGCTGCAAGAGCTAAACGAAGAGAGAAATCACTTTCTGCCACTGTAGGTGGGAGAGAGCACGCTCTGGACGGGAGTGGAACGCGCGAGTCTAGAGAGTCGCATTGTAGAACATGCGAGACACCCCTAATCCCTAAATTTTTGAACTCACACTCCAACGAATTTTCCTCTAATTCTTAATTTGATTTAACTATAATTCACAAATTTCTCAAATTATATCAAAATAGTACAAATATTAATTTTCATCAAAAAATTTAAGCCAAATATGATGAATGAATTAAAATACCACTAAAAATATAGTTACATATTGTGCACATAACTAATATATCCGTTAATTTTTTAGATGGAAGTTAACTTTTGTATTTCTTTGGTATAATTTGAAAAAATTTGTGAACTAAATTGACACTTTCTATAGTAATTGACCGTGTTTTACAAGTTTAGTCTGAGTATTGCTATTTGTATACACTTATATAAGAGAAATTTCATTAAATATCCTTTTTTAATGAAACAATATTTTATTTAGCTTTTTCATCTCAATTTTATTTTTTATAGCTCTTTGACCCATTTTTGAACAAAAATACCCTCCATATACACATTTTCATTTCATTTCACATCTCAACTAATTAATTAACTAAGATCAATCTAACAGGAGACCTAAATTCTCCTAGCGTTATCCTCTCCCTTACTAACTGCACTGGTGTTTAATAGAAACTCAACCAAGACCTCCAAGGAGACCTGAATCTCCTACTTTCTCTGACATGGGAGACCTTTAAATTAATGTTTTATAGAAAGAAAACACTTTCGACATTGACCATGAACTCCTAAAAAAGGAATTCATGAGCCAGAAGAATACCCTTAAAAGACTTTGATTTGAACAAGTTTTTTCCCTAGCACAAAAGGATGTGCTACACAGGGCTTATAATGCTCATATGATAAGAAACAAGAGACATGTAGCATTTTTTGTTTAGTTTGAAAAATTTGCTAAAAGAAACAGGTTAGAAGAGTATTAGCAATCAATCAACACCATGGAAAGTCCTTTCAAAAATTACATGACAAAAAAAAGAAAGGTAATTAAATCCATACATCTGCCAATAGAATCATTAGAAATTAATGGAGGAACGACTTCTCCATTTAAAGTCGATCAATTATCCAAGATTGACAAAGTCAATACAGAACATTTGGGAAGTGTTTTTTCCAAGGAAATTATACCAACCTTTACCTTCAATCCTTAAAAGTAGGGGTGGGCGCGGTGCGGTTCGACTCACTTTTCCCCTGGAACTGTGCGCCGCGCTAGACATTAATACACGGTGCGGTTCGGTGCCTAAAACCGTGAAAGAAATAAAAAAACCAAACCAAACCAAACCATTCAAGGTGCGGTGCGGTTCTACACCGTGGTTCTTGCCCTAATGGGCTATTATTCATATAATTTATATAAAACATATGTTTTGGGGTTTGAGGCTTTGAGCAATTGAGTTTGTTTTGGGGTTTGGGACTTTGGGGTTTGGTTGAGCAAACTAGTTTATGTAACTAGACTATATAGAGTATATAGAATATATAAAATTTTAAACTTTATGGTTTAGGGTTTAGAGAATGAGAGATGAGTTACAACCAAACCCTATACCATAAGTTTTAAATCCTTATATTATAAACCCTAATATCCTAAACCTTATACCATAAATTTTAAATCCTATACCTTATTACCTTATATGGCATATACCCTATACACTTATATAGTATATAACTATATATTATACCCTAGAACTATAAACAATTAAAAATTTTAGTATATAGAGTATAAACTATAAATAATATACTATTTTTTTTATATATAATATGAAGAATATACTAATTTTATTATATAGGGTAATGGGTATAACTAAAATTATATACTAAAACATTATTAATTTATTATTATATTATATATCTAGAAAATAGGTCATAGGGTTATATAAAATATATTTTAGGGTCTAAACCCTAAAATATAGCTAGGTTAATATTAATTTTAATATTTTATTAGGGTTTAGGGTTTAGAATCTAAAGTATATAAAAATGTGTACAAAAAGTGTATAAAAAGTATATAAAAATGGTATAAATATATATAAAAAAAAATATAAAATGGTGTATATGTGTATAAAAATAAAAATATATATTTTTTGCAAGTATGCGGTGCGGTTCGGTTTGGTGCGGTTAAATAAGGTGTAGAACCGGAACCGGAACCGGAGAGAAGCGGTGCGGTTCGGTTTTTTTGGCGGTGTTGACTTTTTTTGGTCAATGCGGTTTTTTACGGTTTTTTGGCGGTGCAGTTCGGCCGGTTTTGGCGGTCCGCGGTTAAAATGCCCACCCCTACTTAAAAGCCCAAACCACTAGGATAGAAAAATCCTTAAGAGGATTAAGTCCAAAAAAGATAACTTTCAAGGAAGAAAGTTCTAAAACTGCCACCAAAGGTCAAGTGGTTATGTTTAAACCACCACCAAAACTTGAAAACTATAGGATGAAAGGACCAGCCCATCAAAACAAGGAAGTTTTGGATGAAATAATTGGTAGACTAGCAAAGCTCGATATAAGAAAAGATAAAGAACCAGTGGTCAATGTTCTATCTAAAGAAGATTCAGAAATAGAAGACGACCTAGAACAAGCCTTTACGGACAAACCAATTGGTACCCCACCATAAAATCCTTTTCCCCAGATCAATAAAATTTCATTTGGAAAAAGGAATCAAATACCTAGGGCCCCAACTCGAAACTATTATCACAGGCAAATACCTGTTGATATGGGTTTTGAAGAAAACTTCTATTTTGATACAGCTAGATTGGTTGCCAATTCCATCGTAGAATGGAATATCGATAGGAGAACAGAATATCAGATTGTAGATACATTAAGACAAATGATGATGTATGCTACAACTAGGAGAGCAGTAGGTAACTCTGAAAGCCAAGTAGCTTCAGCAATAGTTACAGGTTTCTCAGGACAAATTAGAGGATTGTGGGATTTCTTAAAGGAAGAAACCAAAACAGAAATTTTACATGCAACTAAAAGAGTTGTAAAATTAGAAAATGGAATGGAAATTGTTAGTGATGAAGGAGATGGAGTAAATACATTAATTGATATCATCACTTTACACTTTATAGTAACTATAGATCTCCAACTGGATAGGTCTAGAGAGGTTTTAATGAACCTTAAATGTTCCACTTTGTCACAATTTTACTAGTATAAAGATGTCTTTTTGGCTAAAGTTTTTACTAGAGCAGATTGTCATGAGGAATTCTGGAAAGAGAAGTTTTGTCTCTGGACTTCCTCCTTTATTTGCAGAAAAGGTGAGAAATAAGCTAAAGGCAAAATATGGGGGTAAAGTCCTGTATAATCAAACTACCTTTGGAGATTTAGTCTCTGAAATCTGTGCAGAAGGACTAGCTCTATGTACAGATATGAAACTCAAGAGGCAATTAGAAAAGGAAAAAAGCTCAAGAGGAAAAGAGATGGGAGATTTCTGTGAATAATTTGGATTTTCAAGTATTCCTAGGATACTTAAGAAAAAATCTGGAGAAAAATCCTATAAATCCAAGGGGAGAATATGGTGTAAGTCTAAAAAAGACTGGAGAAATCAGGAATATAGGCCATATCCAAAAAAATGATATACAAAAACAGCAAGAAATGAAAAGGGTAAATTTGTCAAAGCAAAGGTGGTAGGCAAGAAGCCACCAACATGTTACAAATGTGGAAGAATATGGCACTATAAAAATGAGTGTAGAATCAAGGATAAAATCAATGCCCTTCAGGTTGATGATGAATTAAGAGAAGGATTGTTTAGAATTCTTTTAAACTATGATGACTCATCTGATGAAGAGTCTTTAGGATTGGAGGATGATGAGGGAATCCTCTGATGAAGAGTCTCTAGGATTGGAGGATGATGAGGTTTCAGGGTCTAGTATCGACTCTGAGGATGATTTTTTATGCAAAGGGTTTTGTAACATAGAATTAAATGTCATTACCAGCCAGGATAACTTATTTCTTGATCTTATTGAAAAAATTGAGGATCCCACTCAGAAGAGAGCAAACCTTAGAACAATACCTAGAGGTTGCAAACAATAAGAAAGTTCAAGGAAAGAAGAAAGCTGAATAGTCCTCTTCTTCCTTTGAACCTTACAGCTTTTAGACCGTCCTAAATAAGATAAGTACTTCTAAGTCTAAGAAGGTCTCTCAAGAAGCAACAGTTTTAGAATTTAAGGGAGGAATACACCAAGTCAAAGAAGAAATAAAAGAATTAAGGAATAGAATTAATATTCTAAAACTATCTAAACTATCGGAACAATTCGAGGAACATGAATTGGAAGAAGAATTTTCTGAAGAAATAAAGAAAATTAAAGGGAAAAGAATAAAAGACAGTGAAGAATTTTTGGAAAATAAAGAAATTAATAGTTTAAAATTCATTAACCAAATTGATAGGGTTTTTGCTCATAAATGGTTTGTTAAAGTAACAATCATAGTTGATAAAATGTGTAGTTTTTCAACGATGACATTAATGGATTCTAGAGCAGATTTAAATTGTTTAAGTGAAGGTTTAGTCCCCACTAAATACTTCTAAAACCACTCAATCTCTAAATGCTACTAATGGAAAGAAAATGCATATTAAGTACAAGTTGTCTAAAGCAGCAGTCTGTAACAATGAAATTTGTCTAGAAACACCTTTTTTAATAGTAAGAGATTTGACCCAAAATTGTATCTTAGGAACTCCTTTCCTAAATATGCTCTATCCCATAATGATTACCGAAACAGGTATTTAATCAGCCTTTGATGGAATCCAAATAAAATTTGATTTTATCTAAGAACCTCATGTCAAATATATCAATACCATAAGGGAGAAAATCAACAGTAAAGAAAGATTCATGTTTTCCTTAAAAGAGGAAATCCATTATAAACATACTGAAGACATACTTAGGACCCCACAGTCACAAAGTCAAATACAAGATATAAAAAATCTCTTGGTAAAAGAAATTTGTGCAAACCTACCCAATGCCTTTTGGAATAGAAAGCAGCATACGGTATCATTATCCTATGAGCCTGATTTTAAAGAATCAATGATTCCTACCAAAGCCAGACCATTTCTGTTTTACAATTTTAGTCTGAGTATTGCTATTTGTATACACTTATATAAGAGAAATTTCATTAAATATCCTTTTTTAATGAAACAATATTTTATTTAATGTTTTCATCTCATTTTTATTTTTTATAGCTCTTTGGCCCATTTTTGGACAAAAATACCCTCCATATACACCTTTCCATTTCATTTCACATCTCAGCTAATTAATGAACTAGGATCAATCTAACAGGAGACCTAAATCCTTCTAGCGTTATCCTCTCCCTTACCAACTGCATTGGTGTTTAATGGAATTACTAGATTGGGAAATTCTGGCCACCACCCCGTCACCCACCACCGGAATAATGCTTTACTTGAGCGCCTATTTAAGTTCTGATTCCCCCTTCGTCAAACCAGAAGTCCAGAAAGTATTTGCATTTTTCAGGCTGAGAGATCACATATCTGGGTACCCTGCGAGCCCAGCCCAACACCCATACCTAGTTGAAATTGTTACTCCAGCTTGGCAGCTACCACAATCCTGGGAAGAAATCTTGGTCAACTAATTGTTTCATTTGTTCAATAAAGGTCCAGATTTTTTAAGTTCAATTTTGGTCTACTAATTGTTTCATTTGTTCAATAAAGGTCTAGATTTGTGATTTTAAATCGTTTGAGTTGTGTTTTCTTCAATTATAATTGAAGTATAAGTTATATTTCATCATTTCTTAGGAAAAAACAAATTTGGAGTATTATAATCTAAGAGAATTGAGATTGGGTGAAGTTTGAAAAATTAGCAGTTTCGGGTACCCTACTTTGGGGTCAATTATCTTGAGTTTTAGAACTCCAATTTGAATGATATATGGTTGTAAAAAAGAAATGCATAGTTTTAAAACAAGTATATGTTTGCTGAATTTGGGTGAGATTTAATAGGGTAAAAGGCATGCCAAATTTGAGAAAACAAATCTGGACCTTTATTGAACAAGTAGAACAATTAGTGGACCAAAACAGAACTTAAAAAAGATTTTGGACCAAAATTGAACTAGGTATAAAATAATTAGACTAAATCTGTAATTTCCTCTAACCAATTTAAGTCCAATTAGAACCTTAAATCCTAGGCTAGTTTATTTTAAACTAAACATGCAGCCCTAGGGGTTTAATTCTCAAATAAATTCACTTGAGTCCACTCACTGATCTTAGAACGAATAAATTAATTTATTTCATCCTCACAAGGCAAGTTAAAACCTAATACATGCATCCTAAAATCAATTAATTTTCGGATTCAAAACAAACAATTCTCTTTTCTATAATTAATCAAATAAATCATAATTTTCTTTCAAGGTTAATTAATCAATTTCATATCAAACTTGGCAGCTGCAACATGTCAAGAGAAATTAAAATATTCATCCAATGCCGAGACAAGCAATCAAAGAAACAAGCATAATCATCAATGTAACTATGAATTAATTAAATCATATTGAAACATAGAGTTTAGAAATGACTAACTCCCCTACCTCAAATGAAGCGTCTCGTCCTTGTGGTGATCCACCAAACTGAAAATCAATCCCAAAACACAAAGGGGGATCATATTTCACATTCTAACTCTCAAATGGGGTTTCCTAAGGTTTTAATGTCGTATTGGCTAAGTTAAGTGACATCCGCGATCTCTAACCAATAAATAACCATTCTATGACTTTAGACAAGTTCTAAATCATGTATACAAACATAATCGAGAGCTTAGAAATTAACACATAAGTCATTGTCGAAAATAGGTATGCTAAAGCCTAGTTTTTATTCAAAAATATGGGGTTTTGACAATCCAAATTCCATTTCAGAAGTAAATAAATTCCCTAATACTCATAGATCAATCCTAGGGATGATTTGTGACTTGTGTGAACCAACCATTTAGGCCAAAAAGCCTTAATATCAAAAATGACATTTTTGAGATAAAATGCTCCTTTCAAAATTGCAAATGTGCAGCACCTGCTCCCAGAATTTTATAAAATTACAGAACAATAATTTGAATGAGATTTTTCACAAGCATTTAGAAGCCATAAAAATACTCGTGCACAAAAATTCTCAGAGCAATTGGAGCTGTGCAAGTATGATTTTCTAAGGCCTCAAGTTCACATCAATAAGCTGATTTTCTGCATTTTTACTGTTCACGTGGAAAAATGTCTTTTTCATGTTTAATGCACCAAATCATGTAAGACTAATTGGTACAAGTCCAAAATCAGTTCTACAATATACCATGATGATTTCAAAACAAGTTTCTAAGTAAATCAAAATCCGAGTGTTGATGCAAATTTCCGTAAGAGAGATGCAACAACTTAGAGATAGTGACCTGGCTGATCCGAAGTCTTGCTGGATGATGACGTGAGATCTTCCTGTAGACAAACACAAGATCAAAGTAGATGGACCGGTGTGGTACCAGCCAAACACACTCCGATGATGAAGTCAGTGATGTATGTTTGATGGTGTTTGAATAGAAGTGAGGAAGAACTGGTGATGAACTTGGGAGAATGGGAAGAACAAGGCAAATGTTCTGGGTTTCTCAGAAAGTTCAAGTGTGTTTTTGGTAAGCCAAAGTTTGTGCAAGTGTTTGCTTTTGTGATTGGTCCTGGTTTTTGTGCATATAAGATGGCTTATATAGACAAAGGAAATTGTGATGAGTAAGTTACCTGCATATAAATGAATGGTGGAGAGTGGTCCACGCGTTCGGTCATGACTAGTAGCATGCACAGCCACTCACCTCCTCAGCATTCAATGCTGCATTGAATGCAAGGATGGAAGATCAGGTGGAATGCCCCAATAGTCATGGCTGTGAGCTGGAATGTCTCATCTGTCAGAGAGTCATGTCAGGTGCACTTGAGTATGACGGTTCGTCCCAACGTGATCTTCTTTAGAATGGCGGTGGGAGGCCGAGCCAATCCGAACACATGTCCTCACGTGTAGACGTGAAACCCATGTGTGATCAGATCGAATTTAGACGAGTCGGCCAAGCCGATCAGGTAGGTAGTGCAGTGATCCTCTCAAGTGAAATCCGGCAGCAACTAGGATTTGAGATGATGATCACCAAAGCCGAGCCGATCCGAACTGGGAATGGAATGGACTGAGTTGATGTGATGACGTGGAGATCCACGTTTGATCGTGATCGGTCATTGGTCCGGGGCGAGCCGAACCAATGGTTGAGATGATCAGGTGGTGACAAGAATGTCGAAGCACGCCTGATCGTGATCGGTCATTGGTTCGGGCCGAGCCGAACCAATGGTTGAGATGATCAGGTGGTGACAAGATTGTCGAAGCACGTCTGATCGTGATCGGTCATTGGGCCGGGCCGAGCCGAATCAATGGTTGAGATGATCAGGTGGTGACAAGAGTTAAAGTGTTGACCTTGAAACCCTAGTGTTGACCGGTCTATACCCTAGTGTTAACTCTCTTTAAACTCAGAGTTAAAGTGTAAAAAGGATGTCTGCACATGGTTTGGTTTTATAAAGGAGAAGTTGTAGCCGTTGGAGGGAAAACTAAAGAGTCACCTCTTCAGGTTCTCTTCTTTGCGTGGGAAAGGGTTCTGACAAGGCCTTTGGGCTAGTTGTCAGGTTTTTGTTTCTCCCAAGAGGCATTGGTTGGCTGGTCAATCCCTTGAGGCCTAGTTAAATGAGTATTTTAGCCTAACGGGCTAGGCTTAACAACCTATTAACCAATTCAAGGTTTTTCCTTGTTCTAACTCATTTAATTGAAAACCATCATTATTTTCCCACTTGTATTTTCCTCAATCCGAAAATCACACTTCACCTTTCCCTTAGTCATGATCACCCCTCCAAGCTTAGGCCAACTTTCCTACTTCATACTCAAGCATGCTAGGGTTCCTATCCTAATGGTATAGACCGGTCAACACTAGGGTTTCAAGGTCAAACTTCTCACCTTGTGGCATTCCTATTTGCCAAATCCTATCACTTCTCAAGTGTTGGTATTGAACAAGATGTCACACAAGCATAAGCACTTATGAAATTTGAAATGGTCACCTAAGTGTCTCAATTATTTTAAATAATCAAAGATATAAGTGAGTGCACTTTTCAAGTAATTAAATATTTTCACAAGTATAGGTATACTTGGTGAATATCAATCCCATCCAAAAGTTACAAGCATATTGAACATACATGAATATATGATCATAAACATGCACAATCTGAATTTTAGCCAAGTAAGAAATCATATAGTTACTCAAAAATAGCAAGCTAATATTGAATTTTAAAAGTGAAACCTTTTCATAAAATGTGGAATTAATTCACATTTGAGTTTCAAAGCAAAGTATTAGCACCAAGCTAATCTAATCATCAAAGTAACACCCTTAATCAAAGTCATGAAAATTTGGGGTGTTACACATTGACAAGGTTGTGAGGAATACATTCCTTGAGACATCAACAAAGGACCCTTTGAAAGCTTGTATCATGCATAATGGGTGAAATTCATTAAAGAAGAGACTATTCAAGCCGTGACCACTCTTGAGGCCGTGAGGCCTTATACACCACACTTGGCTCCCAAGTTTAAGGTATGTCATTCTAATCCTACTCCTTTACTCCCATCAATTGCATGCCCCTTAATCTTTAGCTTAAAGCTATTCCTACACATTTCAAGTATGCTTTTATTGGTGAAAAATCACACGTTGCTCGTAATTGTGTCTTCGTGTTTGAGTGATTTGCATGAAAGTAAGCTTATGAGAGTACTTAGAGAACACAAGGGAGCACTTGGATGAACTATAGCCGATATCAAGGGATTGAGCCATAGTTTGTGCATGCATAGAATTCTCCTTGAAGATGATATCAAGCCAACAAGGGATGCTCAAAGAAGACTTAACCCTCCTATGAAAGAAGTTATTAGAGGGGAGATCATGAAACTACTTGATGTGGGAGTGATATATCTCATCTCGGATTCAAAGTGGGTGTCACCGCACTACACCAAAATTGAGCTTTCACAACGTGCAATTTACGACGTACACTTGCTGATCGCTGTAAATAATTATGTTTTACGACATGCTTGGGTAGCGCTGTGTATTTTATTTCTATGTACCAATTTACGGCGTGTATTGACCGCACGCAGTAATGGTATATAAATCATGGCAAACATATTTTGCGTCATTAAATGAGAGACAATTTTACGGCATGCATATTTATTATTAATGGCGTGCATATTTTATGCCAAAATTAAAACTAATTATTTTCATTTTACCCGGGAAACAAAAAAAAGCATGAAAAATTCCCTCGCGTTTTTTCATTTTGGCTCTTCAGTTTCTGGAACTTCACAACACTCACTCACACTCTCTCTCTCTCTCTCCCAGTCTTTCTTCCTCTCTCACTCTCTCCAAAACACTCGATTAGCCTATCCATCCTCTTTCTCTCTCTCTCTCTGGACCTCCCCCTTTACTTTTCTTGGCGTCGGTGCTGGATTTTTTTAAAGAAACACCCAAATGCACTACTACAAAAAACGTAATATACAACGGATTTTATCCGTTGTGTAAGTTGCCAAAATACCGTCGTCTAATCAATCGATATCTCTATTGGGGTACCAATAGACAACGAGTAATATCTGTTGTCTTGTAAACATTAACACAATGGTTTTAATTTAAAACCGTTGTATATACACCCTTAAAAATCAATGATTTAGGAGATACTGTTGTTGCGTACTTATCTAGACATCGATTTTTATTTAAAGACCGATGTGTACTAATAGGCGAGACAACGGTTTCTATACCCTAATGCATGTATTTTACAACTGTTTTAAGTATAAACACGAGGTGGAATAGCCATTAAGACAACGATTTATGTGTAATAACCGTTGTGTAAAATAACAATTTCAATTTGCTTTTGATGTATATAATGCTTTAGTACATCGGTTTTTAATGAAAACCGTTGTAGGACGACACTTTAAACAATGGTTTTAACCATATAAACGTTGTGCAAGATAATCATTTCAATTTGATTTTGATGTATATAATGCTTTGGTACAATGGTTTCTATTGAAACCCATTGTAGGACGACACTTAGTACAACTGATTTTAACCATATAACCATGGTGTAAGATAATAATTTCAATTTGATTTTGATGTATATAATGCTTTGGTACATTCATTTTTATTGAAAACCGATGCAATACAGCACTTAGTTATAGTATACCAATGCACGCTCATGCTCAGAATTAAACCAAAAGATACTTCATAAATATAAGTAAGATTACATTACATGATAGGTTTCATAAGTGTGATCAGTTGTACAAAAAATACATTCAGTCAAACTAGCTTAAAAGAAGAGGCATAAAAAATAAAAATAAAAACCTAGCTTAACATAACACATTTACTTCATTCCAACTTGACCCCCGTAAGTCACAAGCATATGCATCCATATCTGCCAGCTTTTTACTGCCAACTACAATCAAAACAAAGCTAATAGGATACCAATGCAATGCAAAGCAATAGGCAACTTATATGCAAGCTCTAAATAGAAGAATTGAAAACACTATTATAATCCTTGATAATTTTGTATATTTACACATTGATATTTACACATCTAATGTCTGTAAGAGAATAATTACAGACATTAGATGCATCTCCAAAATAATGTCAAACCCCCATTCTTAGAGTAAACAACAGACCACAAATCAAGATGGAGTTTAAGAAAGCACATTACACACTTACGAATACTTGGTCTCCAAAGGATCCCCAGTTCTGGATTTCTGAAAAAAAGAAAGGACAACTTTACTAATTTACTACTGACCATAGCTTCATAATCAATCTTTGTTTTTCTTTTTTGAAATTTTATCAATTAGCATATACAAACCTTTGCCCAAGGAAGCTTGTCATCTGAACAACCTCTTGGAACCCATTATATCCAATTCCTACGGAAGACAAATTAGCATGGAAGTCAAAAAGAAACAACATGTGAGAAAGTTCAATAATCATAGTAATGATAGACAATGGATACCATAAAATAAGAACCATATGACCAAAACTACCAATGAAATAAGAACCATATGACAGCAGAAATTACCAATCAAGCCTGAGTTAACCTTATGCAAGTCTTCAAACTAAATAATATGTTTATGCAATAGAAACTCCCAAGAAATTAAGTGCAAAACTTCTAACTAGTCTAATCTATAGCATATTTGTCTTATTCAAAAGGAATACAAAAGTTTTTTTTTCCCTATTTGATGCTTTTATAATATTATATATGCAAATGCAAATATATGATACTTTCATCAAATATAGAGCTTTAAACTCATATAAAGACAATCAGATTCAGCCAGAAATTGGAAGGGAAAAAAAAAAATCCTAATATGTCTATGATTATGAAATAAATAGACAGATGGTTTAAGAGTTAAACATATTAAGTCTTAATAGAAATGATGTCTACACTACCTAAAATTACATATAAATTTCCCTTGTGTCATAAACCATGTGTAAAGTGTAGAATATCTAAGTATAACTTACAATCAGTTTTTAGAACCCATCTTCCAGCCAACATAGCCATGAGAACTTTAAATGTTCGAACATATACACTATCCTCATCCAAGGCTGCAATCACATGTGTAACATATGGTGTCCAGTTCTTTGACACAATTGCACCACTTATTCTCAGCAAACTTGCACAAAAGAAGCTGCACCGGCCATATAATCAAAAAAACATATGTCAAGTTGGAAGCAAAGATATCTGAATTTGATCCCCTAACATCCCATTTGATAGATTTGAAGTTTGAAAAGAATCTTTTCTACCACGTTCCAAAGAAGTTGCCTCGTACATCCCTGCAATTGTTATTCAAATTTATAGGCAGCCCCTTTTTTATTTGAAAAGATATATAATATTGGATATTACATTCACCATTTACAAAACAGACATAAATGTATGTAATTGCTACCCCCTCTTTAACTAAAATAGAATGTTTGACCAAAAAAATCATCCAAAATTGTACATAAATAGAACAAAAAGTCTTTTACATGACAAATATCACTCTTGGTGATTGAAACAAATAACACTAGAATCCTTATTATTTAAATCAAACACCAACTAGGATTGTCAAATATGATATGGAAGTTGAAACAAATAAAATAGAAACCTTTATATTCAAATCAAGCAGCAACTAGAGTTGTCAAATATGATTGGTGGCTATAACAAATAACACTAAAAACCTTATTATTCAAATCAAACACCAACTAGCATTTGCAAATGTAATTGGTAATTTGGTATTGCCAAAGCATAATCCCAAAGATTCTTGTTCATATCTAATACATGGTCGAACATATAATTAGTACAAAACATAGGAAAATACCTCAGAGAGCAGAACAAGAGGGAGAAACAGAGATATCTTTGGTTCATAGCAAGAGCAATGCAGAAAAACATAAACTTGACTACAAAAACCCAAAATTTCAAGACAAAAATCCCAATACTTCAGACACCAGAATACGCCCAATTCCCAGATCCCAAAGAAAATACAAAAAACCTATCAACCCAGCTAAAAATAAAGCATTTATGCACTACCCAAAACCTTAATTTTCCATTAGCCCTAACTAGAAAACGTCTGCAACCAAAACTTCATCAATAATATTTCTATTTTTATATATAAAGGAATAGAAGAATAATAGACATATAAATCGAAGCTTAATCAAGATAGTGTCACCATAGAAGAGTTGAAGCTTTTCCATGGCCTCAGGGTGGAGATCGACAACCGAGTTGTCGTCGTTGATGGCTTCATCCTTAACAAGCCGATTCACAGCCTTCTTGCACTCCAAAATCGTCGTGCCGAAGTCCCTTTTTGGTCCCCTTACTGAAAAAAAAACACACACTCTCTTTCTTTCTCTCTCTCTCTCTCTCTCTCTCTCTCTCTCTCTCTCTCTCTCTCCTCCCCCAAAAAAACAAAGTTCAAAACAAATTGAAGCAAAGCAGAAGCAAGTAAAATTGAAGAGGGATCTGGGGCTTATGGGTCAAAAGATTTAGCTTTGTCCGAAATCTTCCAGCCCAAAGCAAAAGACCAACGAAGACAAAGAGAGAGAGTTAGATATTGTTTTGGTGTTGAAGAGAGACAGAGAGATCTAAGTGCAGAGAGAGTGAGATAGCGTGAAATGAAATTTAGGTAGAGGAGAGAGAGAAAGCGTGTTTTTTTAAGTGGGAGGAGAGAGAGCGTGTTTTTTTTTTTTCACTTGCCCAACACAACGATTTTGCCTAATACTATTGTGTATAATAATTTAGAAAAATCATCAAACCAAATACCATAGGATAATATACCTTCATATAACGGTTTTTAAAAAACTGTTGTGTGGTAAATTAAGATAATGGACAAAACAAGAACCGTTGTCTATTGACCGATGTCTATTTACATTTTTATAGTAGTGATGGTGTAAAGTACTGGTATTCCCCTTTTGTAATTTGCTTGATTAGGGTTCATACAATGTTCATTCTTTACCTTACTTAACTAATTTCGTTTTATGCTCACCTAATTTTATGGGTTATGAGTTATCTTTTGTTATTCAAATTTTATACATTTGTTAGGTTTTCTATTTTCTCAATTTATAGGGTTTATGGGTTGTTTATGTTTTGCCAATTTAATGGGTTCTATTGCATTTTGGAAATCAAGATAAACAATCTTGATTCCTTTCAATATTTCAGGAATGTAATATATTGGGTAGCTTATTTGCTGGAAACCTTGGTTTCAATTTCAGGTTGGCAAGTATCAAAATGCGGAATTGACACTTTCTTTGGTTAGTTATGATGCGGAAGTGAAGGTATGCTTCAAGCAGACCCATGTGTTGTGTTAAAAACTTAAACTTGATGTTAATATGTTATACATATATCATGAAGTGTAGAGTTCTTTGATCTGATTTCTCTATACTTAGAATTGTGGGTGGTTGGAATTTGTTGTAGGCTTCTTTTATTTGCTGATACAAACAAAAGACATTTGGATTTTTAAATTCTTCCACTCAACCCCATTTTCCCCTCCAGTTTCATGTCTATTATTCCTGAGTTCTAGGAGTATTAAACCATTAGGTAGCAAGTATATTAGCTTTAAGGGGAAAATGTCTTATCTTTTTATCCATCAAAGTAAGACTGAGGTTCTATACCAAAAGAAAAAAAGTAAAACAGAGGTTAAAAGTTTGCACATTTTTCATTGTATAATTGTTCTTTTAATGAAAATTCAATGTTTATTGCAGAGGGCTATGAAATACGTTTTTTCCTCAAGCTTTGTTTGCAAAACTATTGAGCTTGCAAGACAGGTAGGCACACCTTTGCTACTTTGTTCATGTGTGTTCATGTATGACATTGCTTAAACAATGCAATTTAAGTTGTAGCTTTTGTATTCGCTTTGGATATGGCTTATTCAGAAATTTACCTTGTTACTCTTTTTCTGCCAAATTTTTTTTCATGCAGTTTTACTGATCTTTCTTAAGTTTGATTTGATTGTGAAGTAGCCAGATTCTATAGTACCATCTTTCTAAACTATTTACATCTATATTTAGAATGGTGCATGCATTATACAATCTAATCTTGCATTTTGGCAAGATTAGGTCTCTGATATGGCCCTTGGAAGGGTGGCTGCATTCCTAATTCTTGTCCAAGGAGATGGAACAATAATAGTTAAGGTGTGGTATCCATTGATTGTTAAAATTGATTGGAATCATTTTCTGAATGTGTTGATGAAAACATTTCTTGGTTTTTTTTTTTTTTTTTTTTTTTTTTTTTGCTTTTGGTAGACAAGATTTCTAGCATTGATCAACAACGTCAGGTGAAAATGTGTAAAAACTAGGAGATTAAAGTAAAAATCTAGCACTAAAATAAAAAAGAAAATACAATTTGTACTTCTTTGATTTCTCCCACACTTCAATATGAGAATCTAGAGATAAACGGAAACAACATTTTCTTATTTCAACTTCAATTATATTACATTCATGTACATTACCTTTTAATTGCTTGGTAGGCTTGGAAGAATATATGAATGAAAGAATTGGATTTCTTATGTATGTAAGGATTATATTCATTTTTTTTATGGAGTGAATACATACATAACTGTGTGTGCATTTATACATGTATTGGTTTTCTGCGCTACTCTATATTGTTTTTCTTGTGTTTTTTTTTTTTTTTTTTGTAAAAATCATTTAATTTTTTTTTTGACAAATATATTTGTATAATTTTAAATTGGAAAGGTGTCTAGACATTAATTAGAGAGCAACACCAAGGAAAGACAGAGACCATGGATAAACAATGAGTAAACTATGCAAGGTTATTTTTAAGGCCCTAACTATACATGTTTAGATAGTTTATGTGCATGTAGTACTTATTAAAAATAAGATTTTTTCTCTTTAGAAATTCTAAAGTGTATCGTGATGGAGCACGAAGGTTTGTTGATATGGTCCAAGCGAGTAAGGGGAATCCAGCAAAGATCCAATGTCCTTGCAGTCCTTGTATAAACCTCCAATACCACCATTTTAATATAGTGTATGAGCACTTGGTCATGAATGAGATGGATTCTACATACACTACATGGGTGTTTCATGGAGAAAATCCAAGTTCATCTGTAAAAGAGAGAATTGATGAACTGCCAGAGACATATAAAATGTATAGGGATGCATTCTAGCAAGATGATGAGGATGATGATATTGTAGAACCACCATAAGAAAGAAGAGAGCCAAATTTTGAAAATTTAGTGGAGGATGCAGAACTTCCTTTATATACAAATTCTACTTACACAAGGATATCTGCAATTGTTGTCTTATATAAGTATAAAGCTAGATATAGTCTAACTAACAAAGCTTTTGATGAGCTTCTTGAGATTTTTGGTCATATGCTACCACGTGATGATAGGCTTCCAGATTCTTTGTATTCAACAAAACAATTACTCAAGGCATTTGATTTAGGCAATGAAAAGATACACGCATGTGTAAATGACTGTTGTTTATTTAGAAAAGAGTTAGAGCACATTGAGACATGTTCGAAATGTGGTTGTTCGCGGTGGAAAATGAATGACCGAACCAAAAAATTATACATTGGAGTCCCAGCAAAGGTTTTGCGATACTTTCCAATCATACCGAGATTTATGAGAATGTTTAAGTCACCAGAAATGGCAGAACAATTAACATGGCATTACACTCATAGAAGTCAGGATGGAAAAATAAGACATCTAGTAGACTCGTTGGCATGGAATAGAATTGATAATAAGTGGCCCTCTTTTGCATCAGATCCACGTAACCTTAGGCTTGACCTTTTTTCTGATGGATTCAATCCGTTTGGTGATCTTAGTTCAAGATATAGTTGTTGGCCAGTGATTTTGGTTACTTATAATCTTCAGCCATCTCTATGCATGTTCAAGGAATATTTAATGTTAATTTTACTTATCCCAGGGCCAAAGCAACCTGAAAATGATATAGATATATACTTGGAACCACTTATAGAAGATTTAAAAGAATTATGGATCAACGGTGTGAGTGTTTATGAATGCATTCAGTAAGTCCACATTTAATTTAAAAGCTGTACTGATGTGAACAATAAATGACTTCCCTGCTTATGAGAATTTAATTTATCCAGTATATGGTGTTAACACTGTTCAAAATGACTGAATTGTAGTAAAAAGTTTACATACATGGGTCACATAAGGTTTCTTCCACACAATCACCTATTTCGGGTTAAAAAAGATTGGTTTGATGGAACTAAAGAACATGGACGGAAGCCTAGAATATTAATTGGTTCAGAAATTCATCAGTTTGTCAAAAATTTTAAAAATGATTGGGAAAAGTCGAAGAATAAGAGAAACAAAAAGAGAAAGAAAGATAGAAGTCCTATTTGGCCATGGAAGAAGTCGATTTTCTTTGAGTTACCATATTGGGAGGTTTGTCGCTTTCCCCTTTATTTCTATTAAATTTTAAAAATACTTCATAGTTTTTGTTGTTCAATTTTAGATAATGTTGGACAATATTGCAGACATTACTTGTAACGACCCGACTCAAATTTCACTGAAAGTTTGAATTTTTATCTAACTTTGGTTTTAAGAGAGTTTCAAGGAAGTTCAGTTTTGCGACCTTAGAAATTTTTAATTTATTTTGGAGGTTTTGAGAGTTTATTCGACGTTTTCACTGAAGTTGATTTAACGTTATTTAAAGTTTAATTGGATTTAAAATGTTTTGTTTTAAAATTTTATGACCCTGTATTTTTCTAAGTTTTATTTCAAAAAGTATTTGAAAGATTTTGAGAATTTATTTTGATTATTTTGGGAATTTCTTTGAGAAATAAAATATTTTTGATTTATTTTTAATTTTCGTTTTAAATTGGGCTTAACTCCAAAGTTGACTCTTCTTATTAGTGGGCTTTTGATTTTGACTTTGGGCCCGTTGGGTAGGTCTCGAATCCACGAGTTTGTAGACATGAAGCATGCATAAATCGGAGTTACTGTTTGGGTTTTACGGATGTTCAAAGTGAGAGGCAATTTTGTAAAACTGTATGAATGAGTTTTAAATACCCAAAAGTCTAATTTTTTTTTCAGGCATTCTCTCTCCTCTCTCCCCGGTTCTTTCTCTCTCTCTCTCTCTCTCACGCCTCTTGTTGCACAGGAGCAGTCGTGCCTTTCTCTGACTCGTGGCGGTGCGTCTGACGACGGCTGCCAGAGGTCGAAGGCTCACCAGCCTCACCGTCCCTCCCTCTTCCTTCCCCTGGTCTCCGTTCAGCCTAGAAATCCCCCAAAGCCCGCGACCCAATTTAGGCCGGTTTGGAGCTCCAGCGTAGACTCACTGTTCCGGCGCCTTCGCAGCCCATCTCCAGCCCAGAAAGCTTCCTCTCGTCAAACCCGTCATGATGGTACCCTCCGATCGTCCATCGGAGTTCGCATGACGGTGAATCGACGACTCAAAGGCTGGCGGCTTTCGCCGCCGATTTCGGCCATTTCCGACAAGATTTGGTCATCGACCCAGGTATAAAAATTGATCCTCTCAACGTCTTCTTCGTGCTTGTGTAAATTGTTTAGGTTGATTTTGAGTTCAAAAATTTTGCAGGTTGACCACCATGGACCACCGCAGGTCCCGCCGCGTTTGGTCGTGCTGGTGACTCCAATTGTTAGATTATGACCTCTGGCCAGTCAACCGAGGTTATGGTGAGAATTCTGTGTTGCTTGGAGCCGAACAACCACCGTGCGTGGTGGTTACTGCCCATTTAGGCTGTTGAACAGACAAGTTGTGAACACTGGATATTAAATTGTTAGTTGTCTGGTCTTAACAGGTGCACGGGCTTGGAAAATATTATTCCCAATGTCGTCATGCTGCCGGATTGGAGATTCGAGCAAAGGCGCCAGAAGGGCAATTTTGTCTTTTCACAAGTTGCACGGTCGAATGAGCTTTACCTCTCGGCTATTCTAGTGGAAAACAAGTGAAGGATCGTGAGTAGGAATCAATTTCGGAAAGGATTCGGCATAGCTCAGTGCAAACTGTGAGTGAACTTTGTTTTATAAATGTTTGATGCAATTTGGGTTTTATTTATTTAAAGAAAATTATTTAATTATTGCATGCTAACTTAATTGAGGGATTTAAACAAGCTAGTGCATTTTTATTCATTTTGAAAAGAGGAAAATAATAATGATTTACTATTACTGTTTGGAAGCTTAAATTTATGATTATCTTGGTATTTTCTATTAATGATTTATGAGATGTTTTGGAAATCTGTTGAATTGTATAAGTTCGAAACTTTTTTGTTAAGGAATTTCATAAGGAAGGTTTATGGAAATGGTTTTTGGATATTATTCTAAGTTGTCTATGTTTAAAATTTCTATTTCTTTGGAAAGGATTTTGATCGAGCGATTTTCACGATTTGAGAATGATTTTATTTAAGCGGATTCATTGAAAGAATGATATTTTCAGTTTTTATTTGGAAAGGATTTTGATCGAGCGATTTTCACAATTTGAGAATGATTTTATTTAAGCGGATTCATTGAAAGAATGATATTTTCAGTTTTCATTTGGATGAGTATTTCTGAGATGTGGTTTATTGAGATATCCAAAAGCGGAAACCGCCATATTAGTACCCCCCCTCAGTAGGTATAGATTGTTATGCACTCGCCTAGAGATGACTCGGCGGTGTATGACAGCATTTGCTCTGTACTTGCCTAGTCGGCGATGTATGACCAACATTATATATTTGCTCTACACTTGCCTAGTCGGCGGTGTATGACCAACGTTACATATTTGCTCTACACTTGCCTAAAGATAACTCGGCAGTGTATGACCAGCATTATTAGCTCTGTGTGCACGTATGACTAGTTGTTCCCCGAGTACTAGTGTGGCGTGAGGTTTCAGTTTGTGGAGTATTTTGAGAAATGAATTTACATCAGTATATATGTTAAATGACAGTTCCAGTACAGCATTGCGTTTTTATTTCAGATATTTTAACAGTTTTACATAGGGCTGCCCTTTGGTTTGGTTTTTACCGAACCGACCGACTATCGACCGAATTTTTTTGGTTTGGTATACCGATTTTCACAATTCGAAAATCGAAAATCCGAAACCGAAAATATCCGAAAAAAGTTGGTTTGGTTTTGGTAAAAACCGAAAAAAGTTGGTAAACCGACCGATTACCGAAAAAAACCGAATCAATTATTACCGAAAAAACTAAAATATATACCGAAAAAACTGAAACAATTACCGAAATTTAGTTATATATGCTTATATAATACTATTATGTTAGTGGTACAATAAATATTAAACTACTAATATCTTAAACAATTATAAAAAAATATAATTGTATAATGTTATCATATTAATATTATTAAAAGTGTGAGTTAAGATATAGAGTCATTCTCTAATAAAGTAAATGTTATTATTTTTAAGAAAATAAAAATCTCATCTTTAGGTAAGTAATGCATATATATATATGTATATATATATACATATATATACACTCATATTTATCGGTATATATACATACTAAATTAATAGGATATGTACTAATACATATATTAAACTAATTATACTAGTATATATTATTACTAGGATAAAATACTAGTACTATACTAAACTACCAATACTACTCGTGCAAATATATATTCGTCAAACATTATATTTTATACATCATAGTTGATTAAATTTTAATTTATATTGGTATATAATAATTAGTATTATTATAATTAAACTGAAAATGAACCGAAGATATACCGAAGTAAATCGAAAATAAACCGAAAATATCCGATACCAAAATTACCGAAATCGAACCGAAAACTGAAATTTACCAAAAATTACCGAACCAAAAAATACCGAAACCGAAAAATACCGAAAATCGAAAAATACCGAATTTTTTGGTTTTGGTTTGGTAAGCCCTAATACCGATCCGAACCGACCGATGGGCAGCCCTAGTTTTACAGCTTGGGAGTACTATTTATTCTTCAGAGTTCGAATTACAATTTTGAGATGATTTAAAAATGGATTTGAGAAATGGTTTTGAAACTGGGGGATCTTTAAATAAATGAGTTCAAGTAAACAAGCAGTTATACAAATGGTTTTCAAGGGGTTTGTTTTAAAGTTTATTTTTTGTCCACTCACAGAGATTATTCTTACTTTTTATTTTTTTAATTTTTTTTTTACGTTTCCCCCCGGGTTTTAGAGATCGCTGAGGTCGGACCGCCCCACGTTGAGGCATCAGTTTTTCCTATCATTCATCCGTCAACATTGTTGGCATAATCTTCTTGTCTTATTTGTTCTTATGTATTTGATGTTGTAAAAATTCTATTTAGTTATGTTCTATTTAATTTCATATATAAATTTTGGATTGTAGTGGAGATTAGCAGGCCTAACACCCGGTGGGTGTTGGACTCCACAGGGTCACTCCGGGTTCCAGGGTGGAATCTGGGGACGGTCACATCATTACTATTACGCCACAATTTGGACATGATGCATGTGGTGAAAAATATTTGTGAGAGCATTATTGGTACTCTCTTGAATATGAAAGGCAAGACAAAAGATAGCTTGAATTCTCATAAAGATTTGGAACAAATAGGCATAAGAAAAGAACTACATCCAAAAAATGATAGGGCTGGTTTGTTAAGTATCGTTCAAGACCCGAGGGATGCATAGCTGAAAAAGATTTAGTTGAAGAGATCACACAGTTTTGTAGTGGGTACATGAAACAAGTAGCTGGAATATGTGTTCAACATAGACACAATGAGAATTTTGAAGATGAAAGAATAGTAAAAGGACGCCCAATTGGTTATGGATAACATTTGTGGCAATGAGTTGTAATATTGGTTTATATTGCTGTTACTCACTCTCTAAATTTCCCGTACAACATGCATTTAGAGGAACTTAATTAAGCATTCAGATAGGCGTCTTTTGAAAAATGAAAGCCTTTTACGGAAGAGACATAGATACTTTCAGTGTATGGATATCAAATAAAGTGAAAAAAAGTGGTAGTAGTGAAATGTCACATATGCTGAGGTGGATTGCATGTGGGCCTCTGAACTATGTTGAATCATTCTCTGGTTATATTGTTAATGGAAATCGATTTCACACAAGGAATGCTGAGAAAAGCACACATAATAGTGGGGTTTCCATTGAAGCAGATACAATGTGTCGAGCAAGTGCAAGAGACACTTCACATGTTCTTCGAAAAATACCGTACTATGGTGTTATAAATGAAATTATTTTGCTAAACTATAGCCATTATAAATTCCCTATCTTTTATTGTGATTAGGCAAATATAAGAAATGGTGTCAAGGTAGAAGATGGGTTTACATTGGTTAATGATAGGTGTCTAATGTCTCTGTTTCTAAGCTTATTTTAGTTGGTTTTTGTAAGGTTTTTGGGTTAAATAAGGACTTATTGCTTTGTTTTCTATACTTTCAGTTCGCTGGGACCACGGAGTAATTTTTGAATGGATATTTGCTGACAAGGCTAGGTGATTCTCCTAGTGAAATAAGGACTCCAAGTCAGCCCCTGTTCCTAGTGATGCCGCAGCCTATTCCTTAGAAAAGGAGGATTGCTTGCTAAAAAGGGGGGAATATATAAGAGGGCAGAGGCGTGGCCAAGAGGAGTGCTTGGCGAGGGCGTGAAGAAGTCTTGGACGGGAGACGTTGGCTAGAGGAAGGACGCCACTTTGAGAAGAGCAGTAGGTAGTTTGGGTGGTTTTTGTTATGATTTTTATTGGATTTTCTTAATGGATTTGTGTAACTAAACATATTGCTAGGGCAGGATGAAGCCCTAAGATGATAATCTAGTTTTATTGTTACTTTGTCTTTGGTTGCTTTCTTGATAGTGGGATTATTATTCACTGATTTATACTTGATTAATTACATGGATGCTTGATTACCATCTGGGTTGTTAGTTGAGTTAATTGATGCAAACTTCTGTAGATACCATGCAGGGTTTGGGTTTAGCTTCGTGTGGATAAGGTCTGTATATGCTTTGGGTAAATACCATACTCTTGGGGTGTGCATGGCTAGTTATTGAATTCTCTGAACTCGAAAGACTCTTTTGCATGACAGATTTGTTCTAAATACCATAGGCAACTTGCATGTGAAAGTAATAGATTTGTCCTAAATACCATAGGCAAGTCGTGTCTAAAAGGATAGCCAACATTATTAATTAAGTGAACTGAAGATAAGGTGACTAGAAGTTAGATAGGATTTTTGGTGGTGGATTCTTTGCTCTAGTATTTTATTCAATTGATTGTTATAGTTATTTTCAGCGTGAATTTAAGTTTATCTTGTTGCTTTGCCCATATTTTAATTAAATATTGTCTTATTTATTTACTGTTAACTTCAATATCTTCGTTTAACTGAGTTGATTAACCAATCCCTGTGGTTCGACCTCGTACTTGCGTAATTCTATTCTACTACGGACTTGTGCGCTTGCGAGTAATTCAATTTGAGGTTTTTTATTTGTCTTTTCTTTTAGGCATCTCAAAAATACCTAGCAAGTTTTTGGCGCCGTTGCCGGGGATTGCGTCTGATTCAATTCATTAAATTGTCCTTTGTATGGTGGATGACTGGTACACGATCTTCGGGTTGTGAACTTATAGAATTTCAGCCAGAGATTGAACAAAAGCTCAGGGAAATTCGCAAGAAACGTAGAGAGGATAGAGAAGTGAAGGTTCGTCAGAAGGAGGAAAAGATGGCTCTTGTACCCAACGAGACAATGGGAGACCTTGACATCCCAACAATTCCGACATCACCATCCAGCATAATTCTCCCTGCGGCAGCCAGGAATTATGAATTAAAAAATATTCATTTCAACATGATTCCTTCCTTTCATGGTTTAAATAATGAAGATCCATTAGTTCATATTCGTGACATTTTTAACATGGTTTCTAATATGCCTTTGACAGAAGGAGTCACGGAGGAGCACTTAAGGATGAAGATCTTTCCTTACACTTTGAAGGACAAGGCAAAGATGTGGCTGAATTCTTTGAGGCCGAGATCACTAACTAGCTGGACTGAGATTCAAAACAAGTTCTTGGAGAAGTTTTTCTCAGCCCAGAAAACCGATGCATTAAGGGACAAGATCATGCAATTCAGTCAACAGGCAGATGAGTCGTTTTCTGAGGCGTGGGAGCGATTTAATAATTTGTTAATTCAGTGCCCTCATCATGGTTTGCCTTCCCTTGTTTTAATGCGCATATTTTATAAGGCACTGACCGTTTCTAGTAAGGCTGCAGTAAATAACTATGCAGGTGGATCCATTAAAAATAAGACCACAGTCGAATGTCAAACTCTGTTTGACAGCCTAGCAATGGAAACACAACATTCTGATGTGAGAGAAAGGTGTGCTGGAGTGAATGAGAGTAACCATTCGAATGTTTTTGCTTCAAAGGTGCAGGTTGATTCCATTGCCAGCAAATTGGATGCGTTACTTGCTATGAATGGGAGGACGCCATCACAAGAAATCTGCGCTATTTGCGACGTCATTGGTCATGCCACGATTTCTTGTCCTAACGGGGTTGATTTTCCAGAGTTCGTACAAGAACAAGCAAGTTTGGTTAATTCCTATAACCGAAATGTTAGGACTGACCCATTCTCCAACACATATAATCCTGGCTGGAAGTATCACCCTAACTTCTCATGGAGCAACAATAATCAATCACAAGCTCCACGTAACCCTCCCTTTCAACAGTCCCAAGCTCCAGTAGAGTCGAAGAAGCTAGCTATGGAAGACATGCAGCAGCTTATGCAAAATCAAATTCAGATGCAACAAATGTTCCAAGAGTCTAAAAAAGGCCAGCAAGCTAACATCAAAGCCATAGCAAGTCTGGAGACACAAGTAAGCCAACTAGCTTCTACTTTGACTGAAAGGGGGATAGGTAGACTACCTAGCCAGCCTGAACCGAATCCAAGAGGATTAGAGCATGCTAAGGTTGTTCGGACTTTAAGGAGTGGTAAGCCATATGATCGGAGAGAAGAAATTGCAGCGCAAAAGCAGAAGGAAGAAAAGGAAGCCGAGAAAACCATACTTGCAGCTGCACCTGAGAGTGGCGAAATTGGAAGTCCAAGAAACGTTGTACCCGAGTTGCCTCCTGTCAACCAATATGTGCCTACCTTACCCTTTCCTTCCAGGCAACAAAAATAGAAACAGAGTGAGCACATGAAGGATATTTTGGAAGTGTTTAAAAAGGTTCAAATTAATCTCCCATTATTAGAAGCCATCAAGCACATTCCCACATATGCCAAGTTTTTAAAAGATGTGTGTACTAACAAGAGAAGATTTGTGGACCATGAAAAAATTGAACTCACTAAGGAGTGCAGCGCCATCCTCTTCAACAAGATGCCCCCAAAATTACAAGATCCAGGGAGCTTTACTTTGCCTTGTATTATTGGTGAATCTAAATTTGATAAAGCTTTCTTGGATCTTGGTTCTAGTGTTAATCTTATGCCTTTTTCTATTTTCTCGCAGCTTGGCATTGGAGAGCTAAGAAAGACATCTGTCTCGCTACAATTAGCGGATCGTTCAGTCACTTATCCTAAGGGCCTTGTCGAAGATGTGTTAATTAAAGTGGAGCAATTTGTGATACCGGCAGATTTTCTGGTGCTTGACATGGAAGAAGATAGGAATATTCCTATTTTACTTGGCCGGCCATTCCTTGCTACTGTTGGTGCATTAATAGACGTGCAGCAAGGTACTCTCAAGCTCAGAATTGATGGTGAATCAGTGGAGTTTCGAATGTTTAGCGCCTTAAAAAAACCCAGTGATGTGGAGGAGTGTCATCGCGTGGATATTCTTGACCCGATTATACATGCTCAATTTTTAATTTCTTCAGCTAGTGATGAGCTGGAAACGTGCCTTACGTGTTCTGAGTTTGAAGAATTTGTTGAGGATGAGACACTTGAGGTAGTGGCTGCACTTGAGGCGACACCCGTTGCAGCGCCGCGATGGAGACAAGCTGTAGAACCTCTTGGCACGCCACCACCATCTGCTGTACCTTCCATAATTAAACCACCCGTATTAGAACTCAAGTCATTACCATCTCACTTGAAGTATGCATTTTTGGGAGAAGCTGACACATTGCCAGTGATTATAGCATCAGACTTGAGCAAGACTGAGGAATTGAAATTGTTGCAGCTTCTAGGAGAAAATAAATCAGCTCTCGGCTGGTCCATTGCTGATATCAAGGGTATAAGTCCCGCGGTTTGCATGCACAGGATCTTTTTGGAAGAAGGGTCGAAGCCCACCATAGAAGCTCAGAGGCGTTTGAATCCAAACATGAAAGAGGTAGTCCGAAAAGAGGTACTCAAACTTCTGGACGTGGGCGTGATATACCCCATCTCTGACAGCCAGTGGGTTAGTCCTACCCAAGTTGTACCAAAGAAGTCAGGAATCACAGTGGTTGAGAACAAAACTGGGGAATTGGTGCCCACTCGAATGCAAACAGGTTGGCGAGTCTGTATAGATTACAGGAAGTTGAACTCCTTAACTCAGAAAGATCACTTTCCCTTGCCATTTATTGACCAAATGTTGGAAAGGTTAGCCGGACACTCGCATTATTGTTTTCTTGACGGGTATTCAGGTTATAATCAAATTGCTATCGCTTCCGAAGACCAAGAGAAAACTACATTCACATGCCCTTATGGTACCTTTGCCTACCGGCGTATGCCATTTGGCCTATGCAATGCTCCAGCCACATTCCAACGGTGCATGATGAGTATATTCTCCGATATGGTCGAAAGAATAATTGAAATTTTCATGGATGACTTTTCTATTTTCGGCTTCTCTTTTGACAATTGTCTCGGAAATTTGAAGATGGTTTTGGAAAGGTGTAGGGAATTTAATCTTGTTCTCAACTGGGAAAAATGTCATTTTATGGTGAAACAGGGAATTGTGTTAGGACACCTGGTTTCAAGTCGCGGGATAGAAGTAGATAAGGCGAAGATTGATTTAATTGCCAATCTGCCACCACCCACATCAGTCAAGGCTGTACGGTCCTTCTTAGGACACGCAGGCTTTTATCGGCGTTTTATTAAGGATTTTTCCAAAATCAGCCGGCCTTTGTGCAACCTGCTTTCTAAGGACACTCCGTTTCAATTCGATGAATCATGTTTACATGCTTTCACTACTTTGAAATCTCTTCTTACTTCTGCTCCGATTATGATAGCTCCAGATTGGGGCCTCCCATTTGAATTAATGTGTGATGCTAGTGACTACGCAGTGGGTGCTGTTTTAGGACAGCGGAGGGACAAGCTGCCACATGTTATTTCTTATGCCTCAAAAACCTTGAACGATGCACAACTAAATTACTCCACTACTGAGAAAGAGATGCTCGCTGTCATTTTTGCGCTTGAGAAGTTTAGGTCCTATTTGCTTGGCTCTAAGATCAATGTTTATACTGACCATGCAGCATTAAGGTACCTTATGTCCAAGAAAGATGCAAAACCAAGGCTCATTCGGTGGGTGTTATTGTTACAAGAATTTGATGTCGAATTAAGGGATCAGCAGGGTGCAAAGAATGTGGTAGCCGACCATCTCTCCCGTCTAACTCACACTCATGAAAATGAAGACACCATTGTGCCATTGCGTGAGAGTTTCCCCGACGAACAGTTGTTTGCAGTCCAACATGTCACCCCCTGGTATGCGGACATCGCCAATTATCTGGCTGGGGGGGTGATGCCTCTTGAATTAAGTACTCAGTAACGAAGGAAGTTTCTCCATGACGTCAAGTTCTACTTTTGGGATGAACCGTATCTCTATAAGTATTGCTCTGATCAGATGATAAGGAGGTGTGTGCCAGCTACTGAACAAGCAAGCATATTACAATTTGCGCATGATCATGCATGTGGAGGCCATTTCGGCTCAAAAAGGACAGCAGCAAAGATCCTAGAGAGTGGTTTTTATTGGCCTTCCTTGTTCAAAGATGCTCACACATGGTGTTCAGTTTGTGATCGGTGCCAAAGAGTGGGAAATATTTCTACTCGCAATGAGATGCCTCAGCATGGGATTTTAGTAATTGAATTATTTGATGTCTGGGGGGTGGATTTTATGGGGCCTTTTCCCTCTTCATATGGCAATGAATACATTTTAGTGGCTGTGGAATACGTTTCCAAATGGGTAGAGGCAGTGGCTGCCCCAACTAATGATCACAAAGTTGTTTTGAAACTTTTACAAGGCACTATCTTTCCAAGGTTTGGGACCGCGTGTCCTCATCAGTGATGGGGGACGACATTTCATCAACAAACCTCTAAAAAATCTCTTGTCAAAATACAATGTCACTCACAAAGTTGCTACACCATACCACCCACAAACAAGCGGCCAAGTCGAGGTTTCCAATAGAGAGATAAAGAGAATTCTAGAGAAGACAGTGAGTACTTCCCGTAAGGATTGGTCCCTTAAGCTTAATGATGCACTGTGGGCATATCGGACAGCCTATAAGACACCAATTGGCATTTCGCCATTCCGTTTAGTTTATGGAAAGGCCTGTCATCTTCCTATGGAGCTTGAGCATAAGGCGTTATGGGCAGTCAAGCAACTCAATTTCGACTATGGTGCTGCTGGTGAACAGAGGAAGCTCCAGCTCAATGAACTAGATGAAATTCGTAATGATGCGTACGAAAATGCTAAGATATATAAGGACAGGACCAAGCTCTTTCATGACAAAACCATCTTAAGGAGGGAGTTCTTTCCTGGACAGAAAGTGCTGCTCTTCAACTCAAGACTTCGCCTGTTTCCAGGCAAGCTCAAGTCGCGGTGGTATGGTCCCTATGTTGTGGTACATGTGTTTCCACATGGTGCTGTAGAAGTAAGACATATTCAGAATGGAACAACCTTCAAAGTGCATGGGCACCGCCTAAAGCCTTACCTGGAATCACCATTCAACATTGAGAAGTCTTCGTTACCTTTGGCCGAACCAGCACCTTAGCCATTCGATACGTCCAGCTAACGACGTTAAATTAAGCGCTCCTTGGGAGGCAACCCAAGCATTTCCTTGTTTATTTCTTTGTTTGTTCTTCTTTTAATTTTTGTGTGTCGTTACTCCTGCACTTACTCTGTTCTTTTTCAATTTTCAGTTGTTCGTTGCTACCTTCAGTGTGCGGACAAAATTCAAAGTTTGGGAGGGGCATACACTTCTACCACCAATTCCAATTTGGAAGAAGCCCGTCCATGTTCTACTAAACCAAAGGATGTTCGTTTCATCTTTGGAGCGTCTGAAGTATTCGGTGGTGTTCACCTGTACATGCTCTAGAGAGGTTCCTGCTGGGTCGGGGATGGCTGTTTTCACAGGCCACAGTGCTGTCTCACAAGTCTGGGGGTGGGTTTAAGTTTGAGGCCCATGTGGCCCACCAGGTGTTTAAAGGGGTTATATGGGTGAGAGGGTCATTTGTTTTCTTCATTATTCGGTCCCCACTATTTCTCTCATTTGGCTGGATACTTTGGGGAGCAGAGAGGACGCGAGGAAGCTAGGTCATGCCCTGCGCCGTCGCGCTCTGAGCACCGCCGTCGACGCTGTCTACCCGAGCTTCCATCCCACTTTTTGGCCGTCCTCCACAACGCACTACTCCGCCAGGTGTTTTCTTTCCCTCATCTCCATGTTTCATTTCTTTCTCTGCGTGGTTTTATTGTGTCTCTCATTGAGGACAATGCTCCTTTCAAGTTTGGGGGAATTAATTAATGGGTTCGAGGGTGTGATTCTTAATGGGTTCGAGTCTGTGAGTTTCGATTCCTTGAGTTCTCAATTTTTATTTGCCCCAATGCCAATGATAAGAAATTGCTTGATTGTTTATCCATTATTCTTACTTTTATTATGTTGAACGAAATGGGTATTGCTGGGTATTGTTGTGTTCTCACATGATTATTTGGTTAATTATGTCTCCCATGGTCAATCGAAAATTTGTTTTTGAGCACTCTGCCAAGTTAGTGCAAGTTCTTGTTATTCTAAAGGCATATGTTATTCTACTTTAATGTCAGTCATACTCTAGAACTTGTTTTAATATCACTTGAGGCGAAATCCTAAATAAATGCAACAGCTGGGAGATGATTTAGGCCATCTTTGGACTGCTGAATCTGTTTTTAGCCAATCCTTTGTACCCTCATTACCCCTGTAAGCTCCCCATTGTGTGCCTATTTCCTTAACAGCCCCCACATCTCTACTTTACTAATCCTCAAACACGTTTTCTTGTTCCTTATCTAGAGAACTAGTGAGTTAAAAACCAAAGACAAGAGAAAGCAAGGTGTGTAGGAGCAAAAGGAAGTACAAAGGAATTAAACCCTGTGTGATCTGTTGGGTGCTGTTTCAGAAGAAAAAAAAAAGAAAAAAAAAGAGAGAAAAGAGAAATGTAATGAAGTGTGACCAAAGAAGTCACGACCCTAGGGGATTGTTAAGGTGAAAATCAGGAAGATCTAGGGTGAAGAGCCGTACAAATTGGGCCAACTATATTGCTTTCAAAGTGTTGCAAATTGTGAGATGTTTCTAAGTGTGCTCAAATCCTTTGCATGATAACAAATTCCAAATCTTCTGTGCTGCCACTTTGTGTTTATTTAGTTCTCTAGATTTTGATGTTCTCATTCTCATGTTTTCGCTTAGCCAAATACCCCATCCAGTGCCGCAACCTTTGAAAAGCCCTTTTGATCTTGTGATGTTGCATTTATTCACATTAGTGGAGAGATGATATAAAGAGCAAGCTTATGGGGTATGAAATTGTGGCTGTGAGTAAAGTGTGTGCGCATGTGCTTATTGGAGTGCAAGTTTTTGTTCTGATTTTGGCTATTCACATACACACTTTAATTTGACTATGGTGAGATATTGTTAATCTTGGCATCATGTGTAGAACCCTTACAATGCTTAGTCATTTCGTTGAGCTGTTAACATAGTGGAATTTTGAGGCACATTTGGGGTCTTTAACTAGTTCTGTTTTAATTGGTTTATTGTGTGTTCTGCTCGAGGACTAGCAGGAATTAAGTTTGGGGGAATTTGATAGGTGTCTAATGTCTCTGTTTCTAAGCTTATTTTAGTTGGTTTTTGTAAAGTTTTTGGGTTAAATAAGGACTTATTGCTTTGTTTTCTATACTTTCAGTTCGCTGGGACCACGGAGGAATTTTTGAATGGATATTTTCTGACAAGGCTAGGTGATTCTCCTAGTGAAATAAGGACTCCAAGTCAGCCCTCGTTCCTAGTGATGCCGCAGCCTATTCCTTAGAAAAGGAGGATTGCTTGCTAAAAAGGGGGGAATATATAAGAGGGCAGAGGCGTGGCCAAGAGGAGTGCTTGGCGAGGGCGTGAAGAAGTCTTGGACGGGAGACGTTGGCTAGAGGAAGGACGCCACTTTGAGAAGAGCAGTAGGCAGTTTGGGTGGTTTTTGTTATGATTTTTATTGGATTTTCTTAATGGATTTGTGTAACTAAACATATTGCTAGGGCAGGATGAAGCCCTAAGATGATAATCTAGTTTTATTGTTACTTTGTCTTTGGTTGCTTTCTTGATAGTGGGATTATTATTCACTGATTTATACTTGATTAATTACATGGATGCTTGATCACCATCTGGGTTGTTAGTTGAGTTAATTGATGCAAATTTCTGTAGATACCATGCAGGGTTTGGGTTTAGCTTCGTGTGGATAAGGTCTGTATATGCTTTGGGTAAATACCATACTCTTGGGGTGTGCATGGCTAGTTATTGAATTCTGAACTTGAAAGACTCTTTTGCATGACAGATTTGTTCTAAATACCATAGGCAACTTGCATGTGAAAGTAATAGATTTGTCCTAAATACCATAGGCAAGTCGTGTCTAAAAGGATAGCCAACATTATTAATTAAGTGAACTGAAGATAAGGTGACTAGAAGTTAGATAGGATTTTTGGTGGTGGATTCTTTGCTCTAGTATTTTATTCAATTGATTGTTATAGTTATTTTCAGCGTGAATTTAAGTTTATCTTGTTGCTTTGCCCATATTCTAATTAAATATTGTCTTATTTATTTACTGTTAACTTCAATATCTTCGTTTAACTGAGTTGATTAACCAATCCCTGTGGTTCGACCTCGTACTTGCGTAATTCTATTCTACTACGGACTTGTGCGCTTGCGAGTAATTCAATTTGAGGTTTTTTATTTGTCTTTTCTTTTAGGCATCTCAAAAATACCTACCAGTTAATCTCCACCAAGGGCAACATCAATTTGAGAAAGATCCATTTATATTGGCGTCACAAGCAAAGCAAGTGTTTTACTCAAGAGAGAATGATACGTCCAACTGGTATGTTGTACTAAAGGCACCACCAAGTGGTTTTTATGAGTTTGAAAATGTTGATGAGAATGATTACACACCATCTGCACCATTAGATGTCTCTCAACTTGACCTAAACCTTGACGATGAAGATTATGTTAGACATGATTGTGAGGACATGACTTATGATTCGGTAATTATAATCGTGAATTATTGGTCTATTGTTTTCATTTGCATGAATTATTGTTTTACAATTACAAATTTTTGTTTATATACCTCTAATAATTTGTGTTTGCTTAACAGAGTGATAATGAAGAGTGACACTAGTAATAGAGTGTGCATGAGCTACTTCCCTGTAGCTTTCTTTCCCGGTTCTTTAGTTTGCTGCAATTTTTGTTTTTGTTTTGTGCCTGGAATTTTGGATGTGTTGCATTTTGGTGGTGTTTCGTTGCTTTGTTGCTCATATTCTGGTAATGTCTATAAATTAGGTTTTCTATTATAAACATGAATTATATTACATTTTTCATTGCTAATTGAACCTATATTGTGCATTGCAGGTCAAACCTGTTTAAGGTCTTAAGTAATGTCTAGGGAAGTAAGCTCCGACATATTTCTCATTTAATATGTCATATACATTTCAAATTATGTTTTTGAATAACAATTTTTTTATTTGTTGTGCTTGTTATTCTTATAACTTTTTTTCATGTTCTATGAAGTCTTCAAAAAAAGGAGCCAATTAAGAGAGGGGAAAAACAACAGTTAGCTGCTATAACTACAGCCATGCAACAAGGGAATGAACCCTTATGAATATCAAGTGGAGGGTCTACTTCTCCACCAAGGGTTTCTCCTCATGAAGTACCTAATAATCCAGAATTTTAAGATGAATCTAACCCTGAAATGTCAAAGAAGGTGAATCTTGGCAAAGGAAAAACAAAAGGCCAAGTCTCGTCTTATATTGGAGTTCAATTATTCGAGCCAACCATATAGAGGTAATGTAGCAAAATTTGCTTCATTCCTTGGTACCACAGCAAAAGAGCTACTGCCAGCGACATTGGAGAATTGGAAGGACCTTTCACAAGATTTTAGAAATCAAATATTGGAGCATATCACGGTATTGTAGAGAAATACATTTCCCATATACACATTGAATAATTTGTCTATAATTTTACTCTAATGTTATTTGTATACATTTTTTTTTTTTTTTTTTGTAGAAAAAAGTCTCAATTGAGGAATGCCACAAGAAATATACATTTCAAAAGTTAAAGAAGCATTGGAGAGATTTTCGATCCTTATTAATTAAAGAAGTGATGCAGCAAGCTAAAGTGGTCGGCCTACAATGTGCTGCTGCCCTCCTCAAACCAGATAACATTCACTCCATGGAGGAATGACAATCTTTTGTTAAAAATCGAACCTCTACAACATTCAGGGTAATGGTTTTTGACATTTCCTTTCAAGTATACTTGTGGGCTATCTACTGTTTTCATCCAATATCCTCCAACATTCTATTTGTTTTTTTTATACTAACTTGTTATTTATATATCTTTTTCATAGGAAAACTGTGAAAGATTCAAAAGAATGAGGGCAAAACAAACTTTAGTGCATAGGACAAGCCATAAAAGCTTTGTTCATTTGGAGGAAGAAATGGTAAAATCTTTTTTAATTTCATATGAATTTTGTCATGTGAGAAAGTTTGTAATGTAATGGTAGCATTAGTTGATCTCTACTTGTTATTTTATAGCACCAAGAAAGTGAAACACCAGATGCAATTTCAAGGGTTGATGTTTAGATTCGTGGTTATGAAACAAAGAAAAATAATAAGGATAAAGAAGGTGAGGATCCAGAGATAGTGGTAAAAAAATATCTGCTATATATTTTAATGTTTATGTTTAAATTTATATTTTTCTATTTATATTTGCAATTATGTATTTGTAGCAAAAAGTAAAAAATACAAGGCAGCTGACTTGGAGAAATGCTCTATTAAAGATGATGCCCTTACAAAAGCACTTGGTTCTGACCCACAGGAAGACTAAGAGGGCTGGGATTTCGGGCAACCATTCAAAGGTGGAAGGTCAAACACATATGCGTGATAAGTTCAATGAATTGGAGAATGAGATGCAGGACTTGAAAACAAGACGCGAGATCTTATTTCTGAGTTGGACAAAAGAGGGATTAACACTATAAGTAATGAGGATAAACATAATGGCAATTTCATTTTGTTCATATTAGATTTGTGTTAAAATTTTGTTTAATTGATGTCTTAAGCATTGTTACATCAAAAAGAAAACACAAGTGTTCAACATTCTGCTAATGAGGCACCACAAAGAAAACACACAAAAACTCCAAGTGTTCAACATTCAGCAAATAACACAACACAAAGCAAACAAAAAGAAAATGCAGTTGTTCTATATTTTAATCATCATGAGAATACAAAATGCAAGTTGTTAAGTTGGCTTGGGACAAATGAAGTTGTTGCAATTGGCAAAATTGCATCAAAGGATCCCACTGTATTGGTCCATCATGTGCCTCAATGATGTGTTAGATGGCAGTGTGGCTCTATATCGACCAACACATGAGTTCTTTCTTCTTCATGAAGCATTAGGAAGTACAATTGCGTGGCCGATAAAGTATATCAAAGTAGTTTAGTCTCACATTTTCGAGGTACATTCATTCTTAATTATAATTGTTATTATGCACCTCTACCCTTCATGTTTATAAATATTAGGGGTGGGCATGGGATGGGGGGGGACGGGATTGACCTCATCCCGTTCCCATCTCATGATTTTGGTTCGGGATCGATACGGGACGGGATGAAGGTTTTGGGATTGTGGTACCATCTCGTCCTGTACCAAACTAGTTCGGTACCATCCCAATCCCAAACAAAAAAATGAAATAAATTATTTAATTATTTCCTTTAATAGACATAATTTGCAGACTAATATAATTCGAAAAATTAGTTATGCAATTACAGCAGCTAAAGACTTTAAAAGGAATCCTCTGCCATTAGATAGACTCTAAAACTCAAGCTGACCCATTTGCAGAACAAACAACACTAAGAAACAATAGGTATTAAGTTCCTCAGATATAATTATATGGGGACTACCAAATAAATTTTAGAGCACCAAAGATCTCTTAAGGTTGACTGGGGAATATATATTTTATTTTGCTTCACCATTAGCATCACTGCATCTCTCGCAGCTAAGAACATGCAGAAAGGAATATTTCAACACTTGAAAAGTCAACACACACTACTTCACAGGGACTTTTAAGATGGTGAGAAAGACAAGAGGAGAAACAGAGAATGTGGGGGAGGGAGACGTGACTAAGCAGACAAAAAATTCAAATCCATGATGAAAGGTAACATTAAACCCAATATTTCATCATTGACAGAAAAAAACTGTAATTTAAACAATAAAACTAATGTTCTTAGCCTTTTTGTTTTGAAAACAGCATCCATAACAAATAGTGAGTTGCAAAGAACAACTAGTTTAATGTCAAATCAAAGTATTGAAGAACAGAATATTAGTATTACCAGACAGGTGTGCTTTCGTGATGGATGAATATCAATAGAATGTATGATCCCAGAAGTTCTTCTTTGATCACTGCAACATTTCCAGCGAACAAAAGCTCTGAAGAGAAAATCACTGATATGGAGTGGAATTCCCAGTTTTAAGCAATAGTCAACAAGCACAACGTAAGAAAAAAGAATTAAATTTTAATTAATCGGTATGGGACGAGACCATCTCGGTATTGAACCTTCAGTACCGATCCCATCCTGTTTAGGATCGGTACGGTACAAGATCAGTACAGGTTTTAAAAACAGAAAAACGGAACGGTACCAAACGATACAGAATGACACAGAACGGTATGGTTTCGGTATTTTCGGTCTTAATGCCCACCCCTAATAAATATTATGACAACCCTTAATTTGCAATGGTCTGGACTTACTATCATAGGTTATGCATATTTGCTCTTACTGTTGTGTATTTGGTTGAAATGCTGCTATTACTAACTACTAGAACATATTTCTTTCATTTGTAGGATCCATCACTGATAAAATATCAAGTGTCACAATTATATGTTTCTGGATTAGCCTATTTTCTATTTGGAATTGTATTTGTTTCCAGATGTATTATAAATGAGTACTATAGCTTATTGTGGTTGGAGCATGGGTTTACTTAATTTTTTCTCTCAAGTCTAAAATTAATTTCTATTACTTGTTGTCATACATTATGCTAAGCTTCTCACTATTCTAATAATTATTTTCAGGAACGAGATGAGGTTCATAGAGTAGTTAAAGGGAATGTTGACATTCTTTTGGTAGATCCAATGGCTGCATGGGAGGTTAGTTTATTGCACCTTTTTTATTTCAATGAGGGCAGCATATATAGTTAGGAACTTTTGGTACTTATGAAACAAATCTTGTTTTGTTATTTACTTTATTCTAACTGTTAAAAATGTGACTTTGTATTTGGAATTGATTACCATAATTTTAATGAACTGTCTTTCTTGTACGTTTATTTTGATGCACTATTTTATTTGGTGAAATTAAATGGCAGGTGTATGAAGTTAGATAAAAAGTTAATTGCATATGTATAAATATTATAAAAAAAAATCAAAAGACGGCGTACAAAATGTAAGATATAACATGTAGACTAATTAGGGCGTGTAGATCATGTCGTAAATAGTAATTTGAAATGTGCAAGATTATCATTTACGGCGTACATTACACTCCGTGATAGGTATAGACCTTTCACGGCACGCAATGCACGCCGTGGACGCTCTATTTTGGTGTAATGCAAGTTCAAGTTGTGCCAAAAGAAAGGTGGAGTACTGTGACCGTGATAGCAAATGGGAAGGGAGAGCTTGTGCCATAAAGACTCCCCATGGTTTGAAGGGTGTGCATTGACTATAGGAAGCTCAACAATGCCACAATGAAGAATTATTTCTCATTGTCATTCATTGATAAAATGTTAGAGAGATTGACGGGTCATTCATACTATTGTTTCCTTGATGGCTATAGTGGATACAACAAAATCTCTATAGCACCGAAAGACTAAGAGAAGATCACTTTCACTTGTCCATATGGTACTTTTGCATATAGGAGGATGCTCTTTGGTTTATCCAATGCTCCAGCCACATTTCAAAGATGCATGATGTCAATCTTTAGTGACATATGTAGAGCGCTCAATTGAGGTATTCATAGATGATTTTTGTGTCTTTGGCTCCTCTTTTGATGATTGTCTCCATCACTTGGATCTTGTGCTTCAAATATGTGAAGAAACCAACATTGTGCTTAATTGGGAAAAATGTCATTTCATGGTTCAAGAGGGCATGTTGTTTCTCCAAAAGGAATTGAGGTTGATAAAGCAAAAGTAGAGCTTATTGAGAAGTTACCACCACCTACAAGTGTGAGGGCCGTGAGGAGCTTTCTTAGCCATGCCGAATTCTATAGAAGGTTCATCAAGGACCTCTCCAAGATATCAAAGCCTCTTTGTGATTTTCTATCCAAGAATGTGTCATTTGTGTTTGATGAGGCTTGCCTACATGCCTTTGAGAAGATGAAGGAGTTACTCATCAAATCTCCTATCATTTGTGCACTAGATTGGAGTATGCCTTTTGAATTGATGTGTGATGCTAGTGACTATGCACTTGGAGCCGTTTTGGGACAAAGGAAAGACAAGCTTCTCTATTCCATCTATTATGCAAGTAGAATCTTGAATGATGCTCAACTCAACTACACCACAACGGAGAATGAATTCCTAGCCATCATCTTTACTTTGGAGAAGTTTAGAAGCTACTTGTTGGGTACCAAAGTCATTGTGCACACGAATCATAGTGCATTGAAATATCTCTTGTCCAAGAAAGATGCAAAACCGAGGCTTATAAGGTGGATACTCTTGCTACAAGAGTTTGATATTGAGATCAAAGACAAGCCCCGGAAAGAAGAACTTGGTTGTGGATCACTTGTCAAGATTAGTGGAAGGAGGTGATGATTCTCACATCCCTTTGTGTAAATCTTTTCCGGATGAGAGCTTTTTTGTCATGACTACTAGAGAGGATTCTTTGCCTTGGTTTGTGCATTTTGTGAACTACCATACTAGTGGAGGCAAGTTTGTGCCTAATGACAGGACCGCCCCCGGATTTCCACCCTGAAGCCCGGAGAGGTCCTGCGGGAATCCAAATTCAAGGAAAATCCTACCGAAAATTCGGCAGAACCTCCCCTGAAAATGGACTAACCCAGAAATTCCAAAACCTGTTAAAAAGCACTTCTATACAGCAACCACCTCTACCGCAACCAAATAGGGTCTCAGACCCAACAATCTCACAGAAATCCAACTTAAAATTTGCAGGGTGGTTATCAGAGCTGCTATTCTATTACATGGAATTTTAACAAAAGCTAAATGGCGCCTACAGGGTCCGACTAAGGAGATGATTGCAACTGCCTCGACGTGTTTGGCTCGACCTCCACCAAATCTACTACCTGGGGGACAATTTAAGACGAAACAAATAAACCGTGAGACGAAACTCAGTGAGTGGACAGTTAAATGAAAATCAAAGGTAAATATCTTTTCAGAAACCCTTTGTAACCAAATAAAAATTCTAAAACCTCAAGTTGTTTTTGAAATCCCCCAGTTTAAAAATCATTTCCAAGCTTTAAGAATATTATAAAACTAAAGAAATTCAAAGAAAAAGATAACTCAAAACACTTTTCTCAAAAGCCAATCATTTAATTTATCAAAATCATAATAAAACTCGAAATATATTTCTCACTTGAAATCCATATTTAATCTCTTGAAAATACCAATTTCATTTTCCACCATGCTATATACCCTGAATAATCCTGGCCATACACACGCGTGGAGTAAATCCAACACGTGCAGGCAATATCCTGGCCATACACACGCGTGGAGTAAATCCAACACGTGCAG
>QANW01000991.1:177002-194075 GCA_003254865.1 Dryas drummondii | reverse complement strand
AAGGTCCACTCACTGTGATAGCCTAGCTTCGATCCTCCGCCGGATCGTCACGAGTCGCGGTCGCCTCGCCTATAAAATAGACAATCAATGGAAAATAATTAGTTCCGACTCAAGACACTTAAACGTAGATGTGTGGTCAACTTAACATCACACCCAGCTCCCATTCTAGCTCGACGATTCCCAACCTCCACTCGTAGACCCCAAACCACTACATGAACACTCCGGAAGCTCCCCGGCTCGGCCTAACCAAGATCAATAACTCACCCCACCATTTCCTTAAAATCATCCTACATTCACTAAAATAAAATGGGGTTCGAAATCCCCTGGTGTGCCGCCCAAGGTGGCTGTCCCAAACCAGATTTTTAGCCAAGAATGCCCAATTCCTCAAACCCAATCAATCCTTCAATCTTAAACAACAATTGGGGTCCCTAGGAATAGAATTTATTACTCAAAACAACACAAATGATCCTCTAGTCCGAAAATTAAAGAACACCCGAAATGGCTTCAAAACTCAGAAACTTCAAATTCCCAATTACTTGAAATTGAACAATATGAATTTAGGGAAATGAAGGCCCAATAGAAGAGGAAGAAAACTCACCAAAAATGTGGATGAAATGGGCTGAGATTTGGCCGGAATCCGGCGAGGAAGAGGCGGCGGGCTGGGCTTCCTCTGGCCCTGTTTTCGCGCGTGTGGGAGCTGGGCTGGCTGGAGGAATGGCCGGGAGAGGTGGTCGGCGTTGGGAAGGCTCGCCGGTGGCCTGGGCTGGTCGGGAAATGGCTGAAATTGGCCGAGCTGGGCTGAGTCGATCGCACGCAGAGGAGAGAGAAAGAGAGAGACGCAAAGGAGAGAGAGCACGGGAAGAGAGAGAACTGGGTCAGTGGGGTTAACTGGTCGCCGGCCTCTGGTCGCCGTGAAGATGGCCGGAGTTGGCCGCGCCGGTGAGAGAAGAGAGGGAGAGGTGAGTGAGCTCGGGGAGAGAGAGAGAGAGAGAGAGCGAAGTGAGGGAGTGCGGGAGAGAAAGAGAGAAATAAAAAGGGAGAGAGAAAGTTCTAGAAAGAAAGGGAGAGTTGTGGAAAAATCTAGAGAGAGAGGAAATCTGATTTTTAAAACCCACTTTTATAAATTTACAATATTGCCCCTCACTTTAAACGCCTATATCTTTCAATCCGTAACTCGGATTGGCGCGTGCCGCGTGTCTATGAAATCGTGGGATCGAAACCTATCTAACGGACCCGAAGTCAAAATCGAAATCTCATTTATTTTAAAAGTCAACTTTTAGTCAAACCCCAAATTAAAACAATAATAAAATAAAATTTTTAAATCCAAACCCTTTTTATTTTCCGAATAAATCCCAAAATCTTTAAAATACAATTCAACATCTTTTTAAAAAAAATCTCTTTAAAACATAGTTAAATAAAAATTTAAATTTCTAGTAAAAATTTGGGTCGGGTCGTTACACCTAAGGAGTTTGACTACCAAGCCAAGAAGAGGTTTTTGAAGGAGGCAAAGCAAAACATTTGGGATGATCCCTTCTTATTCAAAATGTGCAAAGATCAAGTGATGAGAAGATGTGTGCACCAAGATAAAGTTCAAAGCATTCTCAAGCATTGTCATTCATATGTTTATGGAGGACACTTTGGAGGTAAGGAAACCACACTAAAGGTACTCACTAGTGGATTCTTTTGGCCTACCATATTAAAAGATGCATATGCTTTTGTTACTAGTTGTGATAGATGCCAAATGGTTGACAGCATTTCATCTAGGAATTAAATGCTCCTAACTAATGTCTTGGAAGTTGAATTGTTTAATTGTTGGAGCATTGACTTTATGGGTCCACATAAAGAAAACAGAAAGAAGGTCCGTGAATTAATGGAGTGGGGTGAAGATTCCTTCACAGTCATCCTCATTGTTTAGGTGGCTGTTGTCTGTTAAGCCTGCTGAGGCTGACATTTTATCTACTTCATCGAAAGCTTGAAGAAGATGCTACTTCAAGTCTGCTGCTGAGAGAGATGGATCAGCTGATTTAGCTGCTTTAAGATGGGAAATTAGTCCTTCAAGATGAGGAGAAGCACTTACTTGAAATTGAGAGGAGGAAGCTTTTACTGAAGGATTGATAATTTTCTCAACAGATTTTGTTTTAAATCTTAGTGGCAAGAGGTGGTTAATATTGAATTTATCCCACCACTTGATTAAGATATTCCTTCTCAGGTTTGGAATATAAATTCCTTCATCCTCTTCAGGAGGAGAAATTTCATAAACCCATTTTAGGATCCAGATTAAGTCATAAAAATAAAAGAACCATAGTAAAGCTTTCCAGTAATTTGCAAGATCAAAGTTTGAAGATCTGAATTTGCCAAAAGATTCTTTTAAATCAAAAGGGAGGATGTCCTCAGAAGGTCCCCAAATTAGAAACCAAGCTTTAAACCAGTTGGGAAGATGGGTCTTATCTTTGACTTGAAAGTTAAAAAACCATGAATGGGAGAAAATCTCGTTTTGGATGCATAAAGTGTTTTCCCATGCATGCATGTAGTCAAAATAACTGTAAAAATTCGGAAACAGTTGAGTTTTTGAAGCGCCTTTTAGACATAGGGCTAGAACCCCAATCTTTTAAGGATAACACCTTTAAGATGTACATTTGGGATAAACCAATGATTATTTTAGAATCATTCTTGTAGTTGTGGGTTATTTTAACGGATCCAGTCTCAATTAAGATGGACTCATAAAAGAACTTATTTTTTCCCTCAAATTTAGGGTGTAAGTGGCCAATTAGGTACAACCTAGCCACTTCTGCAAGATTACATTCAAGATGAATATCTTCAATGGGTCCTAGAGAGATTTCCATTGAAGGTATGTAAGGTGTCCTTTTAGGACCCTTTTCTATTAATGGGTGTTTACCCTTGTTTTCCATGGGACTTCTTTGTCCTCTTAACTAGTTTTGATTCCTGTGCTGCATTTGCTGTGATCTCCTCATTCTTGCCCTGCAAAAATTCTCTTGTTAAAAAATATAAAAGAGAATTAGACTCCCCTTTAATATATTCAATCTGAAAATCAAAAGCAGATAAGATGGCTTGCCATCTGGCAAAGATTTGTTTAGAGGCAATGTTTTTAACATCTTTAGTTAAAACATCTTTTGTAGCTTTACAATCTACTCTTATTAAGAATTCTTTGTTTAATAAATCACTTTCAAATTTTGTTACTCAAAGAACAATAGCAAGGATTTCTTTTTTAATGGTTGAATAATTTTGTTGTGTTTGTTTCCAAACACCAGATGTAAACCTTACCAATTGTTCCTTAACGTTAACCCTCTGCTTGAGTATTCCTCCATACTTAAGATCTGAAGCATCAGTTTCAACAATTTTGTATGCTTCAGGGATTGGTATGGATAAACAAGGCAGTTCTTTAGACTTGGCTTTAAGCCTTCTTACTGCCTGCATATGTTCTGTGGTCCAGGGCTTAGGATTCTTTTTAAGCCTTTGGTACAGAAGTCTGCTATCTTTAGCCAGGTCTTGGTCGAAGTCTGATATATAATTTATGCTTCCTAGAAACCTTTGAAGCTGAGTTTTTTCTTTAAGCTCATTTGGGAACTTATCAGCAAAAGTAATGGCCCTATTTATGGGAACAATTGTCCCATAAAAGATATTGTGGCCTAAGAATCTGATCCTTACCTGAAAGATCTCCTTTTTTTTTTTTTGGGTAGAAACCACTAGACCTGCATCTGTAATTACTTTCTGAAATATTTTTAGATGCTTGATGTACTGTTTAAAGGATGATGAGAAAACCAAAACATCATCAATATATACAATAGTAAAAGATGAATAAGGATTAAAAATCTCATTCATAATGTTCTGGAATTCTGATGGGGCGTTTTTAAGTCCAAAAGGGATGACATTCCATTCATAATGCCCAAAAAGGACTGTGAAAGCTGTTTGGTATCTTTCTTCTTCCCTAATCTGGATCTGCCAGTATCCAGATTTCATATCAAACATTGAAAAGATAGTTGCTTTGCACAACCTGCTTAATAAATCTCTCTTATTTGGAAGAGGATATCTGATCCACCTAAGAGCTTTATTAAGTGGCTTATAATTTATTACTAATCTTGGAACTCCTCATTCTATCTCTGCTGCTTTCTCAACATAAAATGCCAGACAACTCCAAGGGAAGGAACTTTTCCTGATTAATCCTTTGCTCAAGAGATCCTTTATCTCTTCTTTGCATAATTCAACGTGCTTACTGTTCATTTGTATTGGTCTTGCCTTTGTAAGAATCATAGACTCCTTGAAGTCTGGTTCGTATAGTAGAGATACCATATGTTGCTTTCTGTTCCCAAAGGCATTAGGCATGTCAGCACATATTTCTTTTTTCAAAATATTTTCTATGGCTTTTACCTGACCTTGCGCTTGAGGGGTGTTAAGAACCTGTTCAGTATGTTTATACTGAATCTCTTCTTTTAAAGAGAAAAGAAATCTTTCTTTTCCTTCAATCCTGTTCTTCATGGTGTTAATGTATTTAACATGAGGTTCCCGTATAAACTGAAAATTAACTTTAACACCATTACAAACTGACTCTATTCATGTAGCCGTAACCTACATAGGGTAAAACTTGTTAAGAAATGGAGTTCCAAGAATACAATTTTGGGATAAGCCTTTTACCATCAAGAATGGCGTCTCCAGAAAAATTCTGTTATTACAAACTGCTGCTTTAGACAACTTCTAATTAATCTTCATTTTCTTCCCATTAGTTGCATTCAAGGTTTGGGTGGTTTTAGAGACATACTTGGTTGGTACCAATCCTTCTCTTAGGCAGGTTAGGTCTGCCCCTGAATCCATTAAGGTTATAGTTGTAAAACTATAATCTTGGTCAATGATGATAGTATGGTTCAAAGGAAGAAGATGGTTTTTACCTTTTAAGGATTGAACTCTATTTAGGATGTTTTGAAAACTGTATGGTTCAAAGGAAGAAGATGGTTCCTTTTTCACCCTTTCTTTAGTTTCATTGGTAATTCCTAAATACTGTTCTAAGGCTGGCCTTCTTTGAGCTGGATCCTCTATTTTGTCAATCAAGTCTAAAATTAATTTATCCTGGCTAGTAAGGACATTTAATTCCATACCTTTTAACTCCTTGCATAGACAGTTGCCTTTTCTCATATTTTGATCCTTTTTTATAATCCTTTTTAGGATATATATTTAGATCTTGATTTTTCCATTCTTTTCTAGACCTATATTTTGATTGCCTTTTCTTGTAAGGCTTGTACGATTTTGATTTTCCTTTTGGATCCCTAGGAATACTAGAAAACCCGAATTGTTCACAGAAGTCTCCCATTTACTTTCCTCTAAAAGTCCTTTCTTTGTCTAGTTGTCTTTTAAGCTTCATGTCAGTACACAAGGCTAGTCCTTCAGCATATATTTCAGAAATTAATTCTCCGAAAGTGATTCTGTCATAGGGGATTCTCCCTCCCCCTTTGTTTTTTAGCCTGTTTCTGACATTTTCCCCGAATAATGGAGGAAGTCCAGAGATAAACTTTTCCTTCCAAAATTCTTGGTGGCAATCTTCTCTGGTAAACACCTTGGCTAGAAAAACATCTTTATACTATATAAACTGGGATAAAGCGGAACACTTTAGATTCATCAGGACCTCCCTTGACCTATCCTGTTGAACGTCTACAGTTCCTATGAAATGTAGAGTGATAGTATAGATCAGAGTATTTACCCCGTCACCTTCATCACTCTCAAATTCTACCCCATTTTCTTGTTTTATGATTGTTTTTTAGGCATTTAGGATTTCATTTTTGGTGTCTTGTCTTAAGAAGTCCCACCATCCTCTCAGGATCTCTGAAAATCTTGTAACTATGGCTACGCTATCTGGCTTTCTCTATTTCCTGCCACCCTTCCAGCCGTAGCATACATTAGCATCTGCCTAATGACATCTACAATTTGATATTCTGTTCTTCCATCTATATTCCATTCAACGATGGATCCTGCATCAAAGCTAGCTGTATCAAATGGAAATTTTCTTCAAACCCTATATCTACAGGTGTTGGCCTGTGATAATAATTTCGTGTTGGGGCCATGGGTATAGGATTTCTTTTATTAAAAGAAATTCTATTTATTTTTTATGGCTTTCCTTGATCCAAGAATTAAGGCTTGTTGTAAGTCTTCTGTTTCTTACCCTTCTTCTTTAGACAGGGTGTTGACAATTGGACCCTTTTTAATATCTAACTTGGTTAGCCTACTTACAATCTCATCCATCATTTCTTTATGCTGGGTGGCTAGTCCTTTCATTTTGTAATTTTCTATTTTTGGTGGTGTTTTGAACATTACTCCCTGATCTTTAAGAATAGGTTTTGAACTTTTTGCCTTGAAAGTTACTTCTTTTGTTGTTAACCCTTTTATAGAATCTTCTATCCTAGAGGTTTGTGCTCCTAAAGATTGAAGATAAAGGTTAGTGTAATTTCCTTGCGACAGAACACTTCCCAAGTGTTCTGTTGTAACCTTATCAATTTTTGACAGGTGATCAGCCTTAAATGGAGAAGCTGTTCCTCCATTTATTTCTAAGGCTTCTGCTGGCAGGTGGATTGATCTCACTAGTTTTCCCTTTTTTGTCATATAATTTTTAAAGGGATTGTCTAGAGTATTAATTACCTTTTCATACTCTTCTAACTTTTGCCTTTTAGCAAATCTTTCAAACCAAACGAAGAAGGCTATATGCCTTCTATGCCTAGACATGTAAGAATTATCAGCTCTGTGAAACACATTTTTTAAGTCTGGACAAAAAGTTTGTTGAAACCATTCTCTTTTTGCTTTATTCTTCTGGCTCATGAATTTTTTTCTTAGGAGCTCATGGTTGATTTCAAAAGGATTTTTAACTTGTAAAACATTTATAAAAAGGTCTCCTTCTAAATCAGAAAAGGTGGGTGACTCAGGTCTTCTCTGTGACCTAGGTTGGGCTTCAGTATTAGGCGTTTCTACCCTGTACCAAGGATGGTTGACTTGGTTTATGGTTTGGGTAACTCCTCCCATGATAATTTTATCATGTACGTTCATTTTCTGTTTGTCTAAGAGCCTGAAAAGATCTCCTGGCACTAGAGTTTATGGTACTAGAGGCCTCACTGTGTGAGCTTATACTAGGTCTTCCTATTCTGGCAATCCTTGTTGAGGAAAACCTGATTTCCACATCGCTGTCTTGGTGCTCAACTATCTGTTCTACCTCTTGGTTTTCTAAAGGTTTGGCTAGCACTTGGTTTTGTAGTGTCCATTTTTCTGGAAGGGATATCTCATCCCACATAATAGTTTTTGGACCACTACGTTTGCTTTACCTAGATTGGCTTGGAACAAGGTAGTTTTACCTTTGGCTTCTAGGTTGTGCGCATCTGGGCACAAGGTATTCATTGCTTTATAGTATATGCGATATACTACAGCCATATTTTCAGAACCTGCAATCATATTAAACCGAATATTCAAAGTTAAAGCCTTTAAGGCTCCTTTATCTGCAAGAGAAATCGAAAAGTTGGGAAAGCAATTAAAGAATACTGAACCATCACATAGTGATGATTCATCTACTCCTAGTAGAGAGTCCGAAAAAACATTATGCCTGCAATCCCTTACACAGATAAGAACAGAAATCTTAAGTCCAGTTCGAGTAAGAGGTTTTACTGCAACTTGTACTAATCCTATGTGCAGATAATTAAAATCTTTTTTCTTATGCTTTTTTAGCATTTCTTGAGAAAATAACTGGAAATTTTCATGTGAATCAGAAATTGAAACAGTTTTTTCACAAGTTTTAATTACATAATCACTTCGAAAAGAAAATGACCCCTTCCTATAAATATCAGTTACCGGAACTTTAGGGATCTTCCAATTTTGTAATTGTTTTTCATAATCTCTCATTACCATTTCACAGTTGTTACTCATAGTCCCTGTGACACCGGAGTGGTCTAAATCCACCGGTTACAAACATTGATCGACAACTATTGGCCTTTAAAAAGACTGCTTGATTTACTTACTAGACGCAGTGGGTCGAAGTCCGTGTTAGCCGGAGTTAGGCGTTGAGGACAAAGTAGACTGGGTTCTACTGTCATTTCATAAATCAATCAACCATTTTTAAATGGCAAATCTGTTTAGATCTTTGTCTCGTAGGTTTGATGGAGCTGGATTTAGTGGAGTCATGAGGATTAATACTCACTAGTGGATTCTTTTGGCCTACCATATTAAAAGATGCATATGCTTTTGTTACTAGTTGTGATAGATGTCAAAGGGTTGACAACATTTCATCTAGGAATTAAATGCTCCTAACTAATGTCTTGGAAGTTGAATTGTTTGATTGTTGGAGCATTGACTTTATGGGACCATTCCCTAGTTCATTTAGCAATCTATATATTCTTGTGTGTGTTGATTATGTGTCAAAGTGGGTTGAGGCCGTAACTTCTAAGACAAATGATTACAAGGTGATTATAAAGTTCTTCAAGGGGAACATCTTTTCAAGGTTTGACACTCCTAGGGTTCTTATTAGTGATGGAAGATTACATTTCATCAACAAGCACTTTGAGGCCTTACTCAGGAAGTATGATGTGAAGCACAAAGTAAGCACTCTCTTTCACCCACAAACTAGCGAACAAGTTGGGATTTCAAATAGGGAAATCAAACATATCTTAGAGAAGATGGTGAACACTTCAAGAAATGATTGAAGTTTATAATTGAATGATGCTTTGTGGGTATATAAAATGGCATTTAAGATACCCTTGGGAATGTCACCTTATAGGCTTGTGTATGGGAAGACATGTCATCTACTTGTGGAGCTTGAACACAAGGCTTTGTGGGCACTTAAGGAGTTGAATTTTAACTTTGTCAAGGCCGGTGAGAAGAGGAAGCTAGCTTGATCTTTGTGAGCTCGATGAGTTGAAGTGTGAGGCATATGAGAATGCCAAGTTATACAAGGAGAAAACAAAAGCATACCCTGACAAGAAGCTTGTGAAGAAAAGTTTTGAGCCAAAGCAACTTATGCTTCTTTACAATTCAAGATTGAAGTTGTTTCCAGGCAAACTTAGATCAACATAGAGTGGTCCATTTCAAGGAGTTCAATTATTTCCCTATGGAGCCATTGAAATCAAGAACATGAAAAGTAGGGATGTGTTCAAAGTGAATGGTCACCGTTTGAAGCCGTACTTCTCGGCTAGCTTCAATGAAGACAAGGAAGTCCTTTACTTTAAGGATGCTCCTTGTGCACCATAAAGAGCAATTCGGGAGGTCAACAAGGGGGAGTCTTTCTTGATCTTTACCTTGTTTAAGTTTCTTTATTTATGTTGTTTATGTTGTTGTGTTTTGTTTTGTTAACTATCTTTCACTCTATGCTTGGATATTTCATTGAGTTTTCAAAGCCACTTTTTAATATTGAGGACAATATTGAATTTAAGTTTGGAGGGAGAGTTTAGTTGTTTTTTTTAGTCAAAATTTTCGATTTTTGTTAAGAGCTAACAAATGATTAAGCATGTTTAAGTCTTAAAAGTTCCTCTTATGTTAATAGTGAGTTATGAGACCCATGCTTGAATCCTTTTGCATAAGCATTGTCAATTTGATGCAATGAAATGAGAATAGCATAATAAGACTTCTGTGAACTAATTAAGTCATAAATGTGAGTTTTGAATCTAATGTAAGTGCATATATTATTCCTAGCACTTTGTTCTTCATGTGTGATCAATTTTGTATATATTGCATCTCTAAAACTTGCTTAATATCTCTTAAAGCTTTTTGTGAAGTATAAATGCATCCTGAAAATAATCTAGGCATTAGGAATCCACCATGGCCAAATGAGCATGATCTATAAATATATTAATATCAATTAGATTGTCTTTTTATGTTTTTATGTTAGCCTTTCATTTCTTTCAACTACAAATGTCTTACCCTTTGCTTAAACACTATCCTTATCTTTTCCTAGCTAACTAGTGAGCACTGTGAGATTGAGTTATGTTAAGGTGCTTGCAAAGAAATAAGTTTGGGGATTATGGGAAAGATAAGTGTCAGGGTGTTCTATGTATGCAAAGAAAAAAAAAAGGAAAAAAAAAAAGGAAGAAAAGCAAAAGCAAAAACAAAAGAAGAAAAAAAAAACCAAAAAGAAAGTTTCATTCAAGAAACAAAAAGTGTTTTTAGTTTAAGTTTGGGGAAATGGTTAAAGTGTTTGAGTTTTGGCAAGCATTTTAGAGTCCTCTTAAATCTCAACAAAACAATTGCTCATTAAGTTGCTTGAAATTTGTGATTACATTTCCTTTCATTTCTTTAACCCATCACCCTAAGCCCCGTTATAACCTAATAAAAGTTATTTTGATCCAAGATATTTTGTGCATGACTAGTGGAGATGGGATTGAGTAGCAAGCATATTGAGACATGTGCATAACATTGTTCTGAGTGCATACACTAACCTTTAAACACTTGTGTGAAAATATAAAGTCTTCCAATAAGTGTTTGGTTATCCAAGTTTAAATTGCAAATCTTGTGAATGCATGTAACGACACGACCCAAATTTTCACTAAAAATTTAAATTTTTATTTAACTATGTTTTTAAGAGATTTTTTTTTAGATGTGGAATTGTATTTTAAAGATTTTTTTGAGATTTATTTGGAAAATAAAAAGGGTTTTGATTTAAATATTTATTTTTGTTCTAATTTGGGCTTGGCTCAAAGTTGATTTTTAAAATAAATGGGCTTTCGATTTTGACTTTGGGTCCGTAGAGTAGGTTTCGAGCCCACGAGTCCATAGACATGTAGCACGCATCGTTTTGAGTTGCGGTTTGAAAGTTACGGACATGTGAAGAGAGGGGCAATTTTGTAAATTATAAAAGTGAATTTTTAAATACCCAAAAATCAGAAAATCTTTCTGATTTCTCTCTCTAGAATTTTCTACAACTCTCTCTCTCTTCTCTCTCTCNTCTCTCTCTCTCTCTCTCTCTCTCTCTCTCTCTCTCTCTCTCTCTCTCTCTCTCTCTCTCTCTCTCTCTCTCTCCTCCCTTTATATCTCTCTCCCCGGGCACACTCTCTCGGACTACTCCAGGACCCCTCCCCTGCGCCATCACCCAGCCACCACCCCTCACCATCACCGACCACCCTTGCCGACCTCTGGCTCCGGCGAACACCCCAGGCGTCGACCACCACCACCCCCGAGCCTACTCTCTCTCTCTCTCTCTTTCTCTCTCTCCCTGTGTTTTCTCTCACTTCCCCTTTCCTCTGTGCGCGACCAACCCAGCCACCCAGCCACTTTCGGCGACTTTTCCATCGACCCCGACCACCGGCGATCTCCCCCGTTGGCCGACCAGCTCAGCCCGACGCCTCCTCCCTCCAGTCCAGACCCACGCGCACAGTAACGACGCCAAAGACGCCTCTCTGTCTCGTCGAATTTCTGGCCAAATCCTAGCTCTTTTCATCCCTATTTTTGGTGAGTCTTCTTCCTTTTACATTGGGCTTTCATTTCCATAAACTTATGTTGTTCAATTTCGAGTAATTAAGAATTTGTAAATTCTGGGGTTTGATGCCATTTCGGGTTAGCTTGGATTTTTGGATTTAGGGGCTATTGTGGTGTTGTCTAGGACAAATTTCTTCCCTAGGAGACTCAATAGATGCCTAGGAATGAGAAAATTAGTGAGTTTGGGTGAGTGGTGCATTTGTGGCTGCCACTTTAAGCGGCGAGAGCGGCTGTTCTGATCAACCAGCCGCCAATTTCTTTTGATACTTGAATTTAAAACTCTTTTGGAGTTGGTTATTAATTGTGTTTAGGTAGAAATTTTCCGGAGTTTACGAAACCTCAATTTGGATTAAATGTTTGGATACTTTTCCGATATCGAACTTACTCTCAGACGGTGTGGTCGATTGAGGTTGGCAACGTAAATTTATTTTCGAGATTTAAAATTGGTTTTAGAAGTGTGGGTGACGTTGGTGAGAGCCGGGAAGTTTCGAGATGGTTTAGGAATAGGTTAGAAAGCGTATAGTTTTGAGGAAGATGATTTATAACCGTTGCATGAGCATGAGTTTAGCGGGACATTAGGATTAACACACACACAAAATTAAACGTATTGGTGACAGGACCGCCCCCGGATTTCCCCTANCACAAAGTGGCTGCCCTTCACCAATTTTTAGCCAAAAATTATAAAATTTCTCAACCCAATCAATCCTTCAATCTTAAACCATACGAGAGGTTCTTAGGGATGAAATTTGCTAAACCAAACAACAAGAATAGCCCTCTAACCAGAAAATTAAAGGAAACCCGAAATGGCTCAAAATCCCCAAACTCAATCTTCCCTATAAACTCAAAATTAAACAGCCACAACACAAGGTATTGAAAGCCCATCAAGAGGGAGAGAGAACCCACCTGGTATGGAGGGGGTTGGCGCCGGATTACATCGAAAATTTGACGGAACAGAGGCAAGCTAAACCGCTGGGTTTTCTGGGTTTTCTGTGCGCACGGGCTAGGCTAGCTGGAGGCGGAGCTGGCGAGCTGGCGGGCGTCGGGGAGCCACGCCGGTGACCTCAGGTGATCGAAAGGCCGGCGACCTACTGGCGGTGGCAGACCGGCTTCTCTGGCCTTGTTCGCTCGCGTGTGTGGGATGGGCTGCAAGGGGGGTGACTGGAATGTAGTGGTGGTTGGCGGGGTGGGGTCACGCCGGTGATGTTGGGTCCGCTGGTGGTGGTCGACGGCGAGCTGGGTGGTGGTGGTCGTCGATCGGTGCAGAGGTGTTTGCGAGGAAGTAGAGAACCGGGGGGAAAGAGAGTGCGGGGAGAGAGAATAAATAGAGTGAGAGAGAGAGTTGTAGAATATTCTAGAGAGAGAGAGAGAGAGAGAGAGAGATCCTCTTAAAAGTCTGATTTTTAAACCAATTTGTCTATTTACGAAATTGCCCCTCACTTCAAACGTCCATATCCCTCAAACCGTAACTCCGATTGACGCGTGCCGCGTGTCTACGAACTCGTGGACTCGAGACCTATCTAACGGACCCGAAGTCAAAATCGAAATCTCATTTGTTTTAAAAGTCTACTTTGGGTCAAGCTTAAATTAAAACAATAAAAAAAATTTTAAATCCAAGCCCTTTTTATTTTCCGAATAAATCTCAAAATCTTTAAAATACAATCCAACATCTTTTATAGACCTCTTAAAAACATAGTTAAATAAAAATTTAAATTTCTAGTGAAAATTTGGGTCGGGTCGTTACAACCTCCCCCCGTTTAGAAAATTTCGTCCTCGAAATTTGTACCTGTCATGTGAAGAGTTGTGGATATTGAGCTTTCATTTGTTCCTCCGGTTCCCACGTCGCCTCTTCCACTGTGTGATTTCTCCATAGAACTTTAACCAGAGGAATGGTCTTAGTACGAAGGACTTGTTCTTTACGGTCCAAAATTTCAACAGGTTGCTCCTCATATGACAAATCCTCTCTCAACTCAACAGGCTGGTTCTCCAAAATATGAGAAGGATCCGGTCTATACTTACGCAACATAGACACGTGGAACACATCGTGAACCCGAGAGAGCTCTATAGGTAAGGCAAGTCTATATGCAACTGGACCAATTCGCTCCGAAATCTCATATGGTCCAATGAAACGAGGACTTAACTTCCCGCGCTTCCCAAAACGCACTACACCCTTCCAGGGTGATAACTTTAGGAAAACTTGATCACCCACCTCAAACTCAAGATCCTTCCTGCGTGTATCAGCATAGCTCTTTTGTCGATCTTGAGCCGCCTTCAACTTGCTCCTAATAACTTGTACTTTCTCTGATGTCATTTGTACAAATTCCGGCCCAATAAGTTTCCTCTCACCGACTTCGTCCCAACAGATAGGTGTCCTACACTGTCGCCCATACAAGGCCTCATAAGGAGCCATACCAATACTCGAGTGATAACTATTGTTGTAGGCAAACTCCATCAATGGTAGGTGAGAATCCCAATTGCCCTTAAACTGCAATACACAAGACCTCAACATGTCCTCCAAAGTCTGTATAGTTCTTTCTGATTGTCCATCGGTCTGTGGGTGGAAGGCGGTGCTAAAATGTAACTTTGTACCCAAAGCCCGCTGTAAGCTCTCCCAAAACCGAGAAGTAAATCGTGAGTCTCTATCTGACACAATAGTCACAGGGGCACCATGCAATCTCACAATCTCATCTACAAATAATTTTGCCAGTTTGTCCAAAGAGTGAGTCTCACGAACAGGTAGAAAATGCGCAGACTTAGTGAGTCGATCAACAATCACCCAAATACCATCGTGCCCACTCTGAGTACGTGGGAGTTTGTATACAAAGTCCATGGTGACGTGCTCCCACTTCCACTCGGGAATCAGAAGTGGCTGCATGAGTCCTGAAGGCTTCTGGCGTTCCGCTTTTACTTGTTGACAAATCAGACATCTTGCAACAAATTCTGCTATTTCTCTTTTCATTCCTGGCCACCAATAATGTTCTCTGAGGGTACGGTACATTTTGGTGCTGCCCGGATGCATGGCATAAGCTGAACTGTGAGCTTCCTCCAGGATCTCTCTCTTGAGCACCTCATCTGCAGGCACACATAACCTCGTACCCATGACCAAAACTCCGTCATCTCTGACCGTATAATCAGCTCTCAACCCACTTCCCACTTCATCCCTTAGCTTCATCAACACGGAATCCTGGAGTTGTGCCTCTCGTACCTTATCAAGCAATACTGGTCTTACTCGAAAACTAGCTAGCAAGGCTCCAAAATGATCTACACCCAAGGTAGCTCCTGTAGTCCTCAACTCAACTAATAAAGGCAAGCGTATCGCCTTAAGATGTGCCAAAGAGCCTGAAGTCTTTCTGCTAAGAGCATCCGCCACCACATTAGCTTTTCCAGGGTGATACTCTATAGTACAATCGTAATCCTTGATCAACTCTAGCCACCTTCTTTGTCTCAAGTTCAATTCTTTTTGAGTGAACAAGTATTTGAGGCTCTTATGATCAGTGAAGATCTGACAAGTCACTCCATATAAATAATGCCTCCAAATCTTAAGAGCAAACACGACTGCAGCAAGTTCCAGGTCGTGGGTCGGATAGTTCAACTCATGCTTTTTGAGTTGTCTAGATGCGTAAGCAACAACCTTACCATGCTGCATCAACACACAACCCAGGCCTTGGCGTGAAGCATCACTGTAAATCACAAATCCACCGTTGCCATCAGGAAGTGTCAAAACAGGAGCAGACGTCAGTCGGTTCTTAAGCTCTTGGAAACTCTGCTCACACTCATCAGTCCACACATACCTCACTCTTTTCCTGGTCAACCGTGTAAATGGGGCTGCTATCTTGGAAAACCCTTCTACAAAACGACGGTAATAACCCGCCAAGCCAAGGAAACTCCTCACCTCAGTTACACTAGTCGGTCGCTCCCAATTCATGACTGCCTCGATCTTCTGTGGGTCGACAAAAACACCCTCAGCTGAAATCACATGTCCCAAGAATCCTACTCTATCCAACCAAAATTGGCACTTGATGAACTTGGCATACAACTGATGCTCTCTCAAAGTCTGCAAAACCATCCTCAAGTGCTCCTCATGATCTCTGTCGCTACGAGAATACACCAATATGTCATCAATAAAAACAATGACGAATCGATCTAGGTAAGAACGGAAAACCCGATTCATGAGGTCCATGAACGCTGCTGGGGCATTAGTCAGCCCAAATGGCATGACCAAGAACTCATAATGTCCATATCGAGTTCGAAAGGCAGTCTTGGGTACGTCTGTCTCTCTAATTCGCAATTGATGATAGCCCGATCTCAAATCAATCTTAGAGAATACCCTAGCGCCCTGCAGCTGATCAAACAAGTCATCAATACGAGGTAAGGGGTATCGATTCCGCACCGTGACTTTATTTAGTTGTCTGTAATCGATGCACAACCTCATAGTTCCATCCTTCTTCTTTACAAACAACACAGGTGCGCCCCAAGGAGAAACACTAGGTCGAATAAACCCCTTCTCGATTAATTCCTGTAATTGAGTTTTCAACTCTTTCAACTCGGCTGGAGCCATTCTGTATGGTGCCAAAGAAATAGGTGCCGTGCCAGGAACCAAATCAATAGCAAAGTAGATCTCTCTCTCTGGAGGTAAACCTGGAAGGTCGTCTGGAAATACGTCCGGAAAGTCTTGTACCACCGGTATGTCCTCCAGTCTCACCTCACTAACTCGACTATCAATGATGTGGGCTAAGTACCCCGTACATCCCTTTCGTAATAGACGTCTAGCAGTTAGAGCTGAAATCATACAAGATGGAAGGATTCGACGCTCACCATGAAAAACTATCTCAGGTCGCCCTGGGGGTCTGAAGGTCACTATCTTCCGAAAATAATCAACAGAGGCGTGGTGAGTAGCAAGCCAATCCATACCCAAAATAAGGTCGACGTAAAAAATATCCAAGGGAATCAAATCTGCCTCCAGTTCATGACCGTCAATTAAGATGGGGCAGCCCCTAAAAACTTCACAAGCTAAGAGTGAAACCCCGGCTGGTGTAGCTATAACTAACTCAGATTCCAACGGGGTTGGCATCCTATCGGCAGATAAAGCAAGTCTACGTGCAACAAAAGAGTGTGTGGCACCAGGGTCCATCAATATATGTACATTTCGTCCAAAAATAGAAATCGTACCCATAATGACGTCCGGTGAAGCCAAAGCGTCCTGCTGTGTCATGGCGAAAACTCTGCCCTGGGATCTGGGACGTCCTGGCTGACTCCTCTGCTGCCCTCCGCCTCTGCCAGCATGACTAGACTGAGCGCCACTACTAGAAGTGGCACCCCCAGTCTGAACGGCCCCCTGACCCTGACTCTGTGCCCAAAAGTCTGTCCCTGATGGATGGCGGGCCCTGCAGCTCTCCCATCACTCTGTCGCGACCTCGGACAATCCCTCCGAATATGGCCCATCTGTCCGCACTGATAACAACCAGCACTACCCCTCTGACAAGGCCCACTATGAAATCTACCACAACTGCGGCATTGGACATGTGAACTCCCACCAGTCTGACTCTGATGTCTGCCCAAAAATTCCTTGTTTCGGGCTGAACTACCCCCTGAAGGATGACTCGAGCTCTGACTGTACCCAGATCCTCCACT
>QANW01000991.1:118836-175315 GCA_003254865.1 Dryas drummondii | reverse complement strand
TTTATTTATTTTCCGAATAAATCTCAAAATCTTTAAAATACAATCCAACATCTTTTATAGACCTCTTAAAAACATAGTTAAATATTTAAATTTCTANCTTTTATAGACCTCTTAAAAACATAGTTAAATAAAAATTTAAATTTCTAGTGAAAATTTGGGTCGGGTCGTTACAATTGGAGTCGAGATTAATTTCATATTTTATCGTCTGTGTTATAGGCGAGACAACCGGGGTTCGCGATGATTCGGCAGAGGATCGACATTGGATTTTCTCACTGTGAGTAGACTAACTTTTAATTTTTCTGAAATGTCTTATACGTTGATGACTAAATTCTATTTCTTGGTTATATTGAGTTTGAAATTTAAGCTAAAAGATTTAGAGTTAGAATTTGGTTTTTAAAATCTTCCTTTTAAATTCATACTTATGGTTTTTGCATATTAAAAGTTTTATGGATTTATGAATTGATATATTGTGAGTTGAACAAATGCATATTCAAAGTTTCGTGGATTTATGAATTTGGTTTTGTTAAAGAAAGTTTAGAAGGATACAAAAAATTTGAGTTTTATATATTTATGATGCGGTTGTGGAAAATGGTTTTCAAACCTCCAGGTTATCAAATTAGATAGGTCTTTGGGACCCATTGCGGCACACACATAGGCTTTGGGTCGTGTGTCGTGATGCTTGACCCTTTGGGGGTGGCTTTGCGTGCACGTAAGACAGAATTTGTGGCTCTGCATACGTATGACAGATTCTCGGCTCTGCGCATGTATGACAGATTATTTATGGCTCTGCATGCGTATAACAGATCCTTGGCTCTGCGCATGTATGACAGATTCTATGGGTAACTGACTGGTGTGTGTTTTCAGCTGTTAAGTATTTTAAGTGATGAGTTTATGGCAGCAAGGGTTCTTAAGTATGACGGTTTCAGTTGAGCAGTTTTATTGATTTTTCAGTATTGATTTTCAATATGTTGAGAACGTTTGAGAAGAAAGTTTTCAGCTCAAGTTATTTATTTATAAATTGACAGTATCGATTTCAGTTTGAGAACTTGGATTTTCAAAGTTTGATTTTCAGCTTCAGATTTTATTATTTTACTGGGAAATTGTTTTAAAAACTGGGGGATTTCAAAGGACATTCTAAGGTTTTAGAGTTAAACGTGTGTAAAAGAGTCTTTCTGAAAAGATATTTAATCTTTGATTTTCATCTCCATTTAACTGTCCACTCATTGAGCCTATCTCACCGTTTTCTTGTTTTGTCTTAAATTGTCTCCCAGGTAGTAGCATTGGTGGAGGTCGAGCCAAACACGTCGAGGCATAGCATCCATTTTCCATTCCCGGATCTTGTAGGCATCACTATCATTTTGTGGAAGTTCCTTTCCTTGAATTGTAAAAATTTCGGTAATAGGAGTAGTGGCTTTGATGACCATATTTAAATTATAAGGTTATTTTATATTGTTGGGTCTGAGACCCCTTTTTAGTTGTGGTAGAGGTGGTTGATATCTTAGAAGTGTTTTTAACAGGTTTTGAAATTTCTGGGTTAGTCCATTTTCTGGGGAGGTTCTGCCGAATTTTCGGTAGGATTTTCCTTGATTTTGGATTCCCACAGGACCCCTTCGGGATTCAGGGTGGAACCCAGGGGCGGTCCTGTCAATGCATTAGATTGACATATGGTTTATAGTGCACACACTCACTTAAGCATGTGTTTTATTCTTTGTTATTAGCACTAGAGGAAAATCTAAGAAATATTTTGTGCTTATGAAATTCATAGCTCTATCTTGTGTTTTTCTTTTATTTTTCTTTATTGTGTGTTTTGTTTGCTCGAGGACGAGCAATACCTAAGTTTGGGGATATTTGATATGTTCATGAATTCACATTATTTTATATTTCTATTACTTAGTTTTTGTGAGTTCATTTGAATAAAAACTTTAAATTTCATTTAGTTATGTGTTTTTGGCTTCCGAGCAATAAAATGAAAAATTACAACATTTATTCTCCTTAATACATTTTGACATGAATCCAATTGGACATGGAAGTTAACACCTTAAAGTTTTCCCAAGTTAAATTTAATGACAATTGAAGACTTCTAAGGTGTCCATTTTGAATTTCAAAGTCAGCCCAGAAGACTCGAGGAAAAGTGAGTCAGCAGCATTGTGTGGGGCATAACTTTTTGGTCTAAGCTTGGATTGAAGCATATGATATATGGTTGAAAAGAACACATTTAGGGTTTTCCATTGTTATGAAAAATGCAAAATTATGGGTTTGTTAAGGACTTCAAATTGTGCTCCAAAGACAGCTCAGAAATTCTGTCAGCAAAAAAACAAATGATCAAAAAGGCATCTTTCCATTTTGGGTAAAAACTATCACATGTTTTCCTTCATCCTCTTGGTCCGACCATTCTAAGAAAAGCTTTATCCCAAAATTGTAAAGGCTCCAAATGAAGTAAATTGGGCATCTATCTCTCTTCAACCCTTTGGAATGATCAATTTCAAAGGAGATAAGATAGAATATTTTATTTTTGAATTCACCTAACTTGATCACTTCATTTCCTTTCATCCTAGCCCTTCATCTCATCCTAAAAACTCAGTCACAACTCTCAATTAGATACAAAAACTCTCTCTTGGCCGAAATCCCCTCCCATTCACTCCTTTTCATCTCATTTTTCTCTCAACACACAAATCCTAGCCTCCTCCCTTCACCAAACCATACCCTCTCGTCTCTCCTCTCCATCATCATCTCTATCATTTTCTTTTCTCCATCTTTCCTCCATCATCTCTTCTTCTCCTAGACTCCAAACATCATCACAATACACCATAGCCAAAAATCACCTCTATCACCATAGAATAGCGGAGCTTGGAGCATAGGAATCAAAAAACCATCTTGAGCATCCTTGGAGGAGTGACACCACCTTGGAGGCTTGGTTTCATCATCTAGTGTGTTTTCATTTCCTCTTACTTTCATCTATGTTTCCTATTATGATTTTGTTTGTACTTTTAATGTAGGAAGCCCAATGTAAGAAGCCAAAGTCAGGCGTGTGTCTCCAATTGGTGTGCCAAATCTGTCATACTCCACCTTCAACTTCATGCCTAATGTTTTCTTGACAATCACACTGTGTAGCTTGGTAACACCCCTAGAAACTTTGTTGTCTCCATTAGAAGTAACAGTTGCCTTTGAACTCGAGGTAACCTTGGATTTCTTGACCTTAAGTACAACCATTGCTTTCTTAATCTTTGATGCTGGGAAATTGTTGATCGACCACACACTTTGGTGTAGTCTTGAGTGTTATTGTCTCCTTGGCCTTAGAAGTTGCAGATTTCTTTCTTGGGGTAGCCATCACAAATCCCTCAAATTGATTTAACCATCATTCTCAAACACTTAGCAAATTAAGTAATCAAACATGGCAATCTATAAATATTAAAATGTGAGTCTACAATGCAATTAAAATAACCAATCACATTAATTAAAATGTTCAGCATTACAAATCAATCTCACTTGAAAAACAGAACATCCTAATTTTTTTTTTCTTCGAAAGAGTTATCCAGATGCTCTCACAATTTTCTCTCTTATAAGTGTTCTCATCCTCGCCCATTATATCATCAAAATCTTCAATAGGTGAAATACCACTAATAAAGGCTTCACGATCTACAACCGTATCCCCTAACTCATCTTCACTAGCACAATAAATATAATCTATGTTTGAGACTGCAAGAACTACTGGCCATCTACTGTCAGATGGGTCATCTACATAGAAAACTTGTTTCACTTGGGAAGCCAAAGCAAACACGTCTCTCTTATGACCTATCCTACTAAGGTTAACCAAAAGAAACCCCAATTCATCATTTTTTATGCCCTTATTATTTTCTACCCAGTCACACTTGAACAAAGGAACTCTAAACTCCTATAGTCAAATTCCCAAATTTCTTGGATAACCTAATAAAAACACATGTCTGTGTAGATAAGGTTCTTGTCCTTTGCGCTCGCCACCTGCATCGTCTTTTCCACCAAGCTTACCCCACTGTTTTGGACAGCACGCACATTATCATGAGCCTTTGTGTGATAATGGAAGCCCCCAATCTTGTAACCCTAGTATTTGATCACACTTATGGGTGGCCCTTGGGCCAGCAGCCTCAAAGAGGGTGTTATCTCCTTCACCTAATGATTTATCTCAGCTACCACCTACATCCATAAAGTTTAAATAATTAGAGCTGTTACAAAAGTTTGTGCTTTTGTAACCAATAGATAAATTTCCGGTTGTGCTCTTCAAGAAGCTATTTTTCACTCTTTTTGTTGCTTGAATAAAATTCATACAACTGTGCCTTATGTAATCTGCAAACAGAATTTCCAAAAATAAGGTATAAGCAGATGCAATTCATTCACCATCATGATAAATTTATATGTTAAAGTAAGAATTAGATAAACTTACTTGGCATAGGGATCAATTTCAATGGAATTCTCCAAGACTAATAGGTGTGCTTGCTCCTACTCATCGCGGGGTACGGAACGTACCTTACCCGGCCTCCAGAAATAGGTCTGCTCATGTTTGGAACTCCCAATGGCTAAGTAGGAATTCCAATTGCATTACAATGGGATAAATACTCACTGCAAAACTCCACAGCTTCCTCGCCAATATAACTTTCAGCTATACTTCCCTCCGGCCTAGTACGATTCCTTATATAACCTTTTAACACATTCATGTCTCTTTCAAATGGATACATCCATCTATAATACACTGAACCACACAAGCGAACCTCTCTAATAAAGTGCATGGTTAAGTGAACAATTATATCGAAGAACGAAGGTGGGAAAACCTTCTCCAACAAACACAAATTCTTCACCAGTTCGGCTTTTTCTTTATCCAAACTCTCAACATCAACCACTTTATTGCAAAGAGCATTAAAAAATAAGCACAACCTTGTTATCGCATACTTCATATGCTTGGGCAGCACCGAACGTATGACGATTGGTAGCAATTGTTGCATCAAAGTGTGGCAATCATGGGACTTAAGACTAAAGATTTTCAACTCTTGCATGGATACTAAGTTTCTAACATTTGAAGAGTAACTTTTTGTTACCTTCGTACCAAACAAAGACGTGCAAAATGATCTTTTTTCATCCTTAGACATTGTATATGGGGTAGCAGGCAAGAATGTTTTTTTGGTCCCAACTTGTGGTGCCAAATCAAGTCTGACTCTCTTTTCCACAAGGTCTAAACGGGCAACCACTCCATCCTTTGTCTTATCGAGAATGTTTAGTAGAGTTCCAATAATACTCTCACATACGTTCTTTTCAATGTGCATCACAACAAGACAATGCCGAACATGTAAAGACTTCTAATATTCAAGATGAAAGAATATTGATCTTTTTATCCCATATGGAGTAAGGCCTTCACTACCCAAGTTGTTGCTTGCATGTTTTTTTTTTTTTCTAAAGTTACAATTCAGTCCAGCCACCTTTTCTAAGACCTCTTCTCCACTTAAAGATATAGGAACATCACGATCTTCCTTCTTGTTATTAAAGGCAACTGCTTGTTTCCTGTATGGGTGGTGCCATGGTAAGAATCTACATGCACAGCCAAGGAGGAAGGATATAAGTGACTAAAATGACGGGCCAACAGCTATATCGGCGGGATTGGGACCATGTGGATTGATCCCATCAGCAGAAAGTGCAAGCCTAAGATTTCTAGGCTCACTTGCAAATTCTGGCCACTTATGGTCATCCAACTTCCAAGATAGACTATTGGTTGGATGACGCATCATGTCGTCACTCTATGATCGGCATGCTAAGTTAGGTTCTTTGATGTCTCAAAAGATTGAAACATTCATTTAAACCTTGGAATAGGGGGGAAGTACCACATTACTTTTGCTAGCACCCCTTCCTTTTCAACTCCTTCCTTGTTTACCTTACACCTACAGCATTCACACTTGGGGCAGTTAGTATCATCTACATACTCATTCCCATACAATATACAATCGTTTGGGCATGCATGTATCTTTTCATACTTCAACCCTAAAGCTACCATTGTCTTCTTTGACTCATACATTGATAATGGTAGCACATTACCCTTTGGAAGCATATTAGCAAAAGCAACCAAGAAATCAGATAACCCAATGTCACTCAACCCATGTCTCGCCTTCAAATTGAACAACTTAACCAAAGCTAATAACTTGTTGTACGTATCACACCTAGCATATAATGGTCTATTGCCCTCCTCAACAAAAGTCCTAAACCCATCCAAATCATTTTAGAAATTGTCAAACGCCCCTTCACACATATCTTCAGTTTCACCTTCAAATAAACCATTTTCTGCATCAGTATTTGTGGTTCCACTTGCACAAGCAGATGGTTCACTGTGCCATATCCAATTTTTATACCTCTGATCGAAACCATTAAAGTAGAGATGCTCCCTTATCACCCTAACAGTATACTTTTTCAAGTTCATACATTTCTCATAAGGACAATGTATGTAATTAGGATTGGTAACATTCCCTAAGGCAAAACTCAAGATATTTTCGACTCCCACCTCATACTCCACACTCCTTCTATCAGCAACCACCCATGATTTAACCATTGATCTAAAAGTTATCAACTTCACACAAGGAAACATAAATTTAAATTATAAGAGAAACCATGCAACTCCTAAGAAATAAAACTTGAACTTATTAAACAGACTAACCTTGTTGCCCCTATAGTGACACTCTTTTACAAACAGGTTATCAAACATGCAAATTAATTTGCAATTTCAAGCACAAATTCTCAAAATTACATCAACTAATCACAAATTGTCAGCACCAATGCACACATACATTTCATTGTAAACATGTAATTTGCATCAAACTTATTTAAAAGGAAACATATATCCACTCAATTATTCCCCTATCATTAAAACAGATTATGTATTCTCTACTTTCAGCTTGAATGTTATTCAAATAGGACAAAATCACTTCTTAATATAACACTACTTAGTTATATAATAATCTTGATATAATGAATAAACAAGCTACCAATTTCGAGCATCAAGAAGTGTATAGAGAGCCAAGCATATGTAAACTAATCTCAAGCATGCATAATTATTAGAACCATATATACAATATAGCAAAGAACTTATAAATGCATACCTTAAGCAATGGAATTAGGCAACTACGAATGCACTTTGTACCTCCTCCCTCTAAATCTCTATAACATCATACACAACTTCAATCAATCAAAACCCTTAGAAATATTGTTCTATTTGTATTAACATGTAAAGTTAATTAATCCTTACTCATAGTGATATCAAAATCAATCAAAAACTACCCAGATGAACGGATATTGCATTGAATAAACCCATGAAAATTACAAATCTAAGCTTTATGGATTTTCACATATATGAAGAAGAACCCAGCTTAATTTGATAAAATCCCCCACATATATGAAGAAAAAGCCAGATGATTTTAGCAACAACCCAGATGAAAAAAAAAAAAAAAAAAACTCAAATTAATAAAACATCAAACCCTAATCTTAGTAAATGGAGCAAAAGAGAAGGGAGAGAAAGATCCAGCTAGACGAAACGAAGCCTTAAGCTACGCGTGCATATGAAGCCCTAACCATACCTTTTGGGGAAAATCTAGTGGCCGTCGAAACCATAAACTCCCGATGATCAATGATCTAGCTTTCCACGTCATGAGCGCCCAGCCGAGATAGATCAAGCCAATGACAGGGAAACGTCAAGCTTTGACGGCAGGGGTCGTCTTCTTCTGAGTGTGTCTGGAGAGTGAGTTACAAAGTTAGACTTGGGAAAGTCAGGTGTGTGACTTAGAGTTTAACCAAAAAATTTGTTAAGTTGGTGGGAAACTTAGCGCTTTTTTTTTTTTTTAGGTCAACCTATGACAAAAGTACACCCTTTAAATATCATTTTTTAACTCCTCTTAACCTACCATATGTGACAATATATATCAAATAAAAAATGTTGGTGATGTGTTATTTAGTTTATATATCGTCCGAAAAAAAAAAATGATGTAACAGTTTTTATAATATCAGTTTTTTTTAAAACTGATAACAGGCTAGTGATGTATATCAAGATTTTTGTAGTAGTGCATGAATGTGGATGTGCGCTAATTTACCTTGGTTGAGGTTTAGAAGGGAATCTGATACATCTAATTTGACATAATCACTTAATGTGTTATTGTTACATGGAAAGGTTATGATGAACCCCCTAACAACCCCAAATCTCATATCATCATCAAACTTTAATTTGTAGTTAAGCTTGCCTTGTCTTTAAATTTTCAAAATTTGTATTTCTTTGTCAATCAAACCATAACAAACCAAAACAGTACTTACTTGCACATATCACCATGCTAGCCGGGGGCTAGTTTGTACATGGTAGCTTGTTTTCTAGTTTTTAATAACCCTAAAATCAATTTAACTTGTGTTGAAGTCCTAATCCAATTCAATCCAATCCTTTGGGTACGACAACCTCATCATTTCTAATTTCATACTAAAACTTGACAACCTTGCACTTAAGGTAAAACATTATAAGGAAATAACATTTCTCATGTAGCCTCGATCGTCTGCCCTCGCACAGCGCAATACAAGCTCTCCCACTCGTTTGTACCATCTGTAGGACCTCCTGTCCCACAGAGACACATGACAGCCCTTCAGAAGTCATATGCCCGCCTCCAAGGTCTCCAAAAGTTCCTAGAGTAACTCACTTAACGCTCCATAGGTGCTGGCTTCGGGGTGGTGGAGAACCTAACACCATGCACGAGGAGTCATAATGACTCATAATAAATTCATCCAAACTCCGAATAACAATTTGTCAATTGCGTTGGACTCATTTCAACCTCCTAAGTTTATCGGTATTTTTAGATTTCTCAAATTCCAACCGAAAGACCTTGAAACTTTCAAATTATAGAATTACCCTTCTACGTGCGCAACCCGAAAAACCACTCTTCACCAAATGAACACCACACTCTTCCCATTTGATCTGTCACCCTTCATATTATTGTAACAGGAGCACCTCTAAAAGCGGCCCATGCCTGAAGTCTTGGATTTTAATTTTTGGCTGACGTGTCTCTTTTGCAAGAATAGGGTGTAAACACGTACCAATGACATGCATCTCAACCAAACTGTTCACTCAATTTTATACAACTTATCCTATGATGCATAATCAATTAGTCAATGTGCTATGAGTATATTTGATCCATCATTCTGTTTAAGCTAGTAGCTAGTGAATTATGGAGAAAGTGCGTGGTTAAAACTTCAAATAATGCACAGCTTCACAAATAATACAAAATTTCATTCATTGAATCACCTTAATTAATTTCTGCGTTGCGGCTCTTTACAGTTATTAAGAAATGAAAAATTATTTAGTATAATCCTAGCTAGCTACTTAAATACATTTCTCTCATTCATTGAGGAATTTTTCTCCTCCTCATCATCTCTCGCCAAAAATAAAAGAAAAAATAAAACATGATCGATATGGTTTCCATATCCTGTTTTGGTATGAAGACTAAACATGATCGATATGGTTTCCATATCCTGTTTTGGTATGAAGACTCTTCTGTACACTTGGCTTTCAACTTTCTCTCTAATTGGTATGAGACAGTACCAATTATCATTCTCTCTCTTCTTTATCTCTCTGCATATATGATGTAGATCGAAATGAAGTGTCTGAAGTTGGGAGTTGATTTTTGGGTATTACGATGATGCCTTTTTAGGAGATAATCTGATGGGCAGACCGTTCTGGGGAAGAGCAAAAGGGCCATACTGAATGCCATTCTGTTCACCAACGATAGACCACCTGCATAATATCAACAAGTACACATGTCAGCAGATACTCCTTAACAACATTAACATTCTATTTTTAGAAACTGATGACCTCTGCAGCCTTTACTATGCTGCATGCAGCTAGCTGCCACTTTTCCCACCCTCCAAAACTCGGAAAGGTAATTATAATATCGATGGATGCTCGAGTCAAGTGAAGTACCCACCTGTACTTTGTTGTTAGATGGTGTAAAAGGACCAAAATCTCCAGCTTGGCTAATTCATTCCCAGGACATGAGTGGGTCCCGTTGCCAAATGGCATGTACGTATTGGGTTTTGGAGCTACCTGTCAACGCGTTAAAACAGCATGATTAATATACTTGGTATCCACCATCCAATTCCAATGAACATATAAATCAATATTCACCTCAAATCTAGAGGGATCAAACTTCTCAGGGTCAGGAAAGATGTCTGGGCTGTGGTGAATGTTTCTGAATAGTGGTAAAACTTTCCACCCTTTCGGTATTAGATAACCTGAAAATAATTTTGAACAGATTTTAATTAGTAAAACTGTTAACTCAAGTCAAATATGATGAGCATGTTTTCTTCAAAAAAAGAAATATCCAGAACTTACCTTCATATTCAACATCTTCTACAGCCTCCCTGAAAGTAAAAGATAAAATGGAAGCAACTCTAAGTGTCTCCTGAATAACCCTTGAAGTCATTGGCATCTTCTTGGTATCTGCCCAAGTGAGAGCCTTCTCTTCTTTTATCCTCAATATGGCTTCTTGCTCTTCCTGTATATATATATATATGACAATAATAATTAAGTTCAATCTTGTTAATTAATAGATAGGAGGAGTGAGAATGAATTGGATTGGATTGAAGTGAAGTGAATTCTTACAGTGACGGCTTGAAGAACAGTTGGGTTGTTGGCGAGGTACTTGAGAATCCAAGTCAAAACGCTGGCAGTTGTGTCGCGGGCGGCGAAGATGACACCGATAATGTTGTCGGCAATTTGGTCGTCGGTGAGTCCTTGGTTGTCGCCCATGAAAGATCCGAGGAGGTCGTTGTTGATGTGGTTGGTTTGCCTTCGGGTTGAGAGAATTTTAGCCAAGATCTGAGCCAGCTCGTTTCTGGCTTTCATGGATTTGTGGAAAAGGGTACCCGGAAGATTAATGGGCATTGAATTGTACCCCTTCTCAAGAATGTAGTAGCACCGCTTCAGATCCTCTCTGTACAGTATTTCATCCTTTCCCAATATCGAAAGCAGTGCAACATTGAATGTAAACTGCAACAACAATTGGCCCGATTATCAAACATATATACAAAATTCCCAATAGCTCTGTTTTTGCTCTGTTTTTGTTTTGTTTTTTTTATGTATAAGTTGTTGAAAGAAATTTTCTAAAAGCTTAATTTGATATCTCAATTTAATACGTGATGACAAAATAGTTAGTTTTATACTTCATCACATAACAATTTCTCTATCCAACTCATATTCATGTCATAAATAAGTTTTTCTCCTATTTTGTACTGTGAATCGAAAAGTGAATTCGAGAGAGAGAGGCTCACAATTTTCATTTCTTGGAAGGTGTTGATATAGCGGTCCTCCCAAGAGTGGAGAGTATCCTTGACAATGGATTCAATGTCGGGGACAATGTTTCTGATGGCTTCGGGCATGAAGGCGCGGAGGACGAGCTTCCTCAATTTGGCATGGTAGTCTCCTTGGTGGAAGAAGATGGCTTGTTTGCCCAACATCCTCTCTTTGCTTGCAGGAAAAGTGGGCTTGAACAGATGAGCTCTTGTCACAAGCACGAATTTTGCCGCTTCGGGGTTCGAAATCATCACGCAAGGACAACCCAAGATGTGGGTCTTGAAGATAGACCCGAACCTGTATCAAAATCATTCAACCCCATCAATTGAGTAAGCAATTTAAGCAGTATATTTGAAGGGGAATTATATCAACTAGTCAATTACCTACCTTTTTATTTTTGAGGCAAAGAAGACATTTGGGTTTTTAGAGTAGAGTTGGAAGGTTTCTCCGATGTATGGCCAACCCAATGAACCCGGTGGGAGTGGGATTTTGCTGCGATTGGAAGTGAAGAGTTTGGTGATGAAGGAAAGGATGGGAAAGAGGAAGAAAAACACAAAAGCAAATATGCAAAACATGGAGGCAACGTTGAATATTTCCATGTCTAATAATATTGATTGGGTTGTTTGGTAATGGATAGTATTTGTGTGAGTACAAGTAGTAACCAATAAACCAGTATATAAGCAGCTGCAGAAAGATGGAAGCTAATTCAAATGAAAGGGTGGAAGTGAATAAGTTGTGTGTGAAGAAAACAAGGGAAGTAGGAGTATTTATAGGCAGCTCTTTGGTTTGGGAAAGGAAGAGAGCAAGAAAGAGGAGAGGAGGGGCTTTCAATTACAGCTCAAAACCCACACACGGAATCTCCCTCCAGCTCATTCATTCATGTCTAATGTCTTGGAGAGAGAGAGAGAGAGAGAGAGAGAGAGCACGTGTAGAAGCAATGCATAAAGCCATAAAGAACGTGTACTGTGCGAGGCTCCTGGAGGAGTTTGACCGTACGAGAGTGTGACTGGCATAGAGTTAGCGATCACGAACCAAGTGCGCTTTTATTAACAAAGAAAGAAAGAAGCCAAAGCTAGGATAGCTGCAAAAACGCCTCTTGCCTCTTGAGCAAGACAAAAGGGGACCTTAAATTAATCATCCTCTATTCTATCCGTACTCTTTCCCAAGTATAAAATACTATTACATTTGCATTAATACATGCACTTACTCTACTCTTATTACTTTAAATCAATTCTTGAACACAAATTAAATACATAAATAATTGATTTGGTGCATAAAAAACTGGTTTGAAACAAAAAGATCTGTCAAGGAAATATAAAAAGTTAGATGAATTTTTTAATTTGTTCTATCAAGGAAACTAAACTACATGTACCTTATTGAACTAACTTAATTGAAAGAACACCCAAACTACGGGACCAAAAATTGATCAGTTTCTCTAACATTAATATAACATTTAAGAAAATTGGTATAATAGGTGCATGATATTTTTTTCATACAATATAGTTAAAATAAAATGAACTTTTATAATAATTTTTTAAATAAGACAATTTATCAGTAAGCTAATCATGAGGCATTGAGCCAAACTCCAATGAGTAAATTAAGGCGAATATTATTATCTGGATTTCAATTCCCTATTTTTCTTGTTTTGGTTTGTTTAAATCATAACTATGTAATTTAAATACAACGGTTTATGTTATTCCACTTACACATCCACATATTATTTTATATTTTGCTATTAATTTGCTCTTAAATAACTACATCGTAAAAACTAAAAATTTAAAATATAAATTGAAAAAATAAAAAAATATATATAAAAAATAAATAGAGGACCTGAGTCCGTAGTATGTCATGTAAAGCGCACAACAAAAGGAAGATTGGTTGACCTTATTTTATCTTATCTTCCGGGGGCTCTTAAATGCTACGTACAAAGTTGGGCTCTGATCTCTTTACTGTTTGTGAAACTTGAGAGAAACAACGATCTCTATTACTTGAGTATGGCCCGTATGGGACTGGTCAGTTTTAGTTGCACCTAAATTAGACATGTGACACTGCCAATTAAAGCTTTAGACGATAAGGGTGACCAGATGTCAACTGCATCCATACAAATGTCCTTAAATATATATGGGGAAAGAGAGAGGAATTCAAGAAAGTCAAAGTGAAATGCAACTTTGCTCATTTATGTGCATCATCCTTAGGACCACAAAGTTGCACCAAGAAACATGCAGAAAGAGAAATGGGAGTGAAGTTTGAAAGTTATATAATTAAGCCTGGCTGCTATTTTTCCTGCATGTATATATGTCACATATCCACGTGTCACAGGCAATGTAATTAAGGCCACAATATTAGATATATAGTGTTAAATAGTCTATTTATTTGTATGGAACTTGTATATACCCATGAGAAACGTATGTGTTTTCCCTTGCTTGCTTAATTTGATACGCCATGCATCTCTAATGTTTCGAGTTATACTTTTCTTAGCGCTTCCATAATGGTTGGCAGTGTTAACTCAGTTAATTAACTATATATAGTATTATTTAGAGTAAATCCAACAAAAATACTTGATTAAGTAATAATGAAGACAAAATAATTTACTAGCTACATTTTATACAATTTTTAATGTGCAAAAAGTACACATATTTTAAGAAAAATTATATAGTACGGATGCAATATTTTTTAGTCATTCCTTCAACTCGGGATAAATATTTTTCAGTGTTTTCCTGAAGGGTGTGATATTAATCATGTGTTTGACGAGAAAAAAAAAGGAAGTATTGCCACCATCACTAATATAGATCCACAATATAATAATTTTCGTACTTGTAAACCAGTCAGAATAACTACAAGATTGTGAAAGCATAATAATTAATAAATTGTAACATTACAAAAATACTCATAAGATGTAAAAAATCCAAAATACAATATTAACTGTAACTAAGAAGTCCTTGTCAAACATTAAGCATATAATAGTCTCCAACATAAACTCTAATTAACTTTAACTTTCTTCCATATGTCCATTCTCTTGGCTCTCCCGTTCAGAATGTAAGATAAACAATTGACCATGCTAAGCTAAGTGGCATATAATCATATATTTCAATCACAGCGTATTATCGAATATTAATGATTTGAATCATAATGAATATGAATGTCATACTAGCTTTATTACTCGTATTTTCATTAAGCCTTACTCCATGACACAGGTATATGCATGCCCCATACCATGCTTATACCACTTGGCTCCCAGTGTCACGTTATATAGACTACCACCTGTAACACAATCAACCCCTATTCACTTTTATTAGTCATCCATCTTGTTTATTTTCTTGTCGCCATCTCAAATTAATTACCTCAAAAGAACCAATTGTGCACAATATTGGACCAACCTAAACCTAATACGTACTGAGAGTTAGATTCAACTATACAAATAAATTTTCTTTCATTAATCCTCTCATATCCTTTCAACATATCATTTCCAACCAATTCTCGTGTTCTGATTATCCTCATATCAAGCAACTAGCTATGACTAACAATCTTCCAACATTCCATTATGTTAGAACATGATCATCATATCATATAGGAAATATTAATCATTATGCATGCATAAATTAATCAACAATAATTAATAAAAAATAAATCTATGTTAATCCATAATCTCATGCATATTATTCAAATAGAGATATTGTGTAAGAAATTAAGAATATTCATCTTATGCTTATCAATAACGTTACACAATTATATCAATAAAATAGTAATATCAAGCACCAGATATATTTCACAAATTCTAATAAAATCCATTATTATAAAGGTTCTCCAAGACCCCTACCTTAATTCTAATGCTATATATAGTGTAGTTCTGCGTCACTACACACTAGCCATTTAACCTTGATTAAGATCGAAGCTCGATCATATGTTCCTAAGCATTTCAGATTCTATTTAAGGGCAACCTAGAAATTTGGTAAGAAACTCTACCGTATATAATTGGTTTAAGGAATTAAGGAAGCCCATAATGGGGTTTCAAGTGAAAACTCGAATTGTAGTTATAAGAAAATAAAATTTGGAAAAGCAGATCAAGAAGAGTATATCTAAGGACCTACGATATACATCTAAAGATAGAAATTTAGTTATAAAGTTTTGGGTTTTTTTTTTTTTTCCCCACTTTTGGTATCTCAATTTTGACTCATGTAATTAATTCAATACTTGAGCTCTAATTTGTGCCAATTTAGTTACTAAATTATGTTTTTAGGTTATTACTTTCTAGGGTCTGACAGTTCTTGAAATTACTTGAAATGACGCAAATTAGATTTGTCACCCTCAAATACAGGAATAACTAAATTTCGTAACATTAAAGACAATTTTTAATAACATCAGGCGCGTGTTAAATGACGCTTAGACTACCAATCGATCGACAACTGTCAATTGCAATTGCAATTACAATTGCATAATTTTTTCTTCTTTTTATTTTCTATTTGAATCTTAATATATGTGGACTTGATTAGAGTTTTTTTAGTGTGTTTAAGTATGTTTTAGAGAATTTATTAATTTAAAGTTTAAAATTAGTTTTTTTAAACGAGGATAAATAAATAATGTAACTATAATGTTGTGATTAAAGTTTCAGTTAATTGAAACTTGCAGTCGTTGAGATCGATGTTACTTTTTGTTCTGTAAGGTAAAAACGAAAGTGTCCATCCTTGTAGTTAACAAAATATGTTGTCAAGCCCTCATGTATGGAATTTAAGATTTTAAATAAATATATAGAGTTCTGAACCAAAACTTAAAGTCTTGTAAGATCAATCTGACATGATTCTATTACATACACACACATGTATGTGAGTAAATTTTTTATGTGAGCGCACGTGGTGTTACGTTATTGTGATGCCTCAGCTAGCCACACTCAGTACTCTCGAGGTGCGTTAATGGCATTCAGCTTCTTCAGGATATGCTGACTCTAAACTTCAGCATTCCCAATCTCAGCGCTTCCTTGAAACTTCATATGTTTCGATCTTTGGAGATCGTTCAAGAATTCTCTCATTCTCTTCTTTTCCCTCTCAGCTAGAGGTACTGGCAGTTGGGCATTAAGAAATGCCTGCATAAACTGTGTCATATGCTGAGCGTTAAACTATGGATCGGGACGAGGCGTCATCTTGTTTGTGATGACTGACAGAAAACTCATGTCTCAATAAAGTGTTCAAATAGAAACAAATACTCGAACGAGATAATCAATGAAGACTCGACAACCAAAATCTTTTGAGTTTCAAAATCCCTTTAAAAGATTTATGAATTCAAAACGTTTCATAAACACTTATGGAAAAACATTTCAAAATTTGTAAACTTTGTTTCTAAATAGTTTTAGGAAAACTTCCTATGTGTTTTGAAATCCCTCTAATACCACTTTAACTGTCACACTTCAAACCCCGAGTATGCGATAGAAGCACATTTCTTGAATATCCCGAGAAATTATTACCAACAAACCGGCGTTAATTTTCTAAGATACCAAAGAAATGTTGAGCATTTTTAGTTTAAAATGAACCAGGTTGGATCAGAGTACTCATTACACAACAGGATCTTTTAAGGAAATAATAATAAGATCAAAATAAGTAAGTAAATAAATATTAACCAACCCGTTAAAGTGAAATAGCTAAATCAACACCCCAAAAAAGGGAATTACCAAAGTATAAGTACAACCCACATAAGTTTACAAAATGATTAAACCAAAATATTATTGTTCTAAATAGGTTTCTAATGGAAAACACCCATGGGAAAGCAAGAACCGCTGCAAAGCAAAAGATATGAATACAGAAATCTTGAGACACCAGACAAGAGAATCCAAGATGTGCACCCCTCAATAGAGATCTCCTCCAAGAGGGAAATCTGCATAAGTAAAAGAAAAGAAACAAGACAAAGAAAGTAGGGAGTAAGTATCACATACGATCATAGGTTCCCTCAGGGGATCCTACTAGGTTTGAAAACCTTTAAAACATTTTCTAGTGAAAGATTGATTTCCAAAATCCTAAAACATTTCCACAAAATCTTTTTAACACCTCAGCTGCAACAATATATAGTAAACATAATAAAAACCCATAAATAACAATAACTCAGATGGTCGATACACATTAGGTATGACTGTGGCCAGCTATTAAAAGAAATAGCATTCATAACGAGAGTGCCATAGTAAGCAGAAATAGGAACTCACAACTAAGATATCATATCACTGTCACCTGATCAATCATGGGTCACCACTTCGCACAAGCACATGTAGCCACGTGTTAGCTTGGCTAAAATTAATCCCCATAATGTACTAATCAATACTTCTAGAAGGTTTAGGGATTTGAACCCAAGGTCATGTTCCACGCTATCCGAACTCTCAGACCAAACACAATAAGCATAATAGCATGTTCTAACAGTTTAAAAATTACACATACACACACAAAGTTCATAGTCAGGAATGTAGGATAAATCCCTGTTGTTTGTTTTCTTAGAGCAAATTAATTAACACAAATACTTACCAAAGCTCTAAGTTTACTCGCAAGTGCACAAATCACATGGTAGCAAATGGTGCAAAGTACAAGGTCGATCCCACAAAGAATGGGTTTAGTATCAATAAACCAACTCAATTTGACATATTAGAAATACTACTGATAGGGGGGTATGTAGAGATGAGACACACACACACACAAAACACGACATTGTTAAGAATCAGAATCCACNACTCAATTTGACATATTAGAAATACTACTGATAGGGGGGTATGTAGAGATGAGACACACACACACACAAAACACGACATTGTTAAGAATTCAGAATCCACCACAAATTATAAGATTACAACTATTATGGTGACATGCAATTCAAAGTGAACATATACAATAAAGTTTGCCAACTGGGAGGCCTTGATTATCGGACACTTGCCTAACTATTGTTTTCCTTATTCATAGATTAAGAGCTTGATTATCACAACTTAACCTAGTTAACTCACATGTTCCTAGGAAGCTTGATTATCATCTACCTAAGCTGTTAACCATGCAAGAGTTATTAAAATTATATGAAAACGACAAACATATAGAGCATTATAGTATCTTGATTATCGATCTAAATGACATCTATGAAACCTATTTATCAAAGATAAGTTCTTAGGATACCTCCTTGTTACCTACTGAATTGATTAGCTTGATTATCACCTCTCAATTTCATAACAATTACTAGATGCAAACAACTCTCTGGTAGCTAGTCAAAGAGTGCAAACAAATAGAATCAATTAAAACAGACAATAGGAATTTATCGCATGCAAACATCACATTAAATCACATAGCTTTATTTCATTAACCATAAATCAACATTGATCAAATAATAAGAGCTTCATCATCATCTTAACAATGCAAAACTAAAATCAAAACATAATAAAGAAAATAAAATAACCAACTTTCATTAAATAATCAAACAGTGAATCCATAATGAAAGAAGAATAGACTAATTAACTAAAGAAAAGAAAGGAAATCAAAAGAAGAAGAAAATAAGAAAATAAGGAAAAACCCAAGGAAGATGCGGCTAGGGCAGCAAGAAGGCTTGCTGCCCCCTCCTCCTCCTTGCGCCAACTTCTCTCTCTCTCTCTCTCTCTCTCTCTCTCTCTCTCTCTATAACTTTCAGAAAATAAAAAGGTGTAAGGTGTAGAAGATGATCTCTGATATGTGAGGGAGTGAGGGTCTTATATAGTAGTGAGGAGGTGGAGAGGTTTTGCTGATTTTCTAATGTGGGATAAGTGTATTCCTTGCTCCTAAGACTTCTAATTTTATGCCAAAAGTAGGCCTTGGGCTGATTTTGGACTCTTTTGGGCGTAACTTTCTTTTCGATCAGTTCGCGGAACTGATGTGCTACCTCCACTAAAACGGCCATATCTTGAGCTAGAAAACTCGAAATTGAAATCCGTAAAATTTCCTGCGAAGCTAACATCCGTAGCTTTCCAACCATATATGGTATGCTATCAGATTCGATTTGTAGAGGTACAGAATCACTGTCGAAATTCATGTTCAATTTTCTAGGGTTTTGACTTTTTCTTCAACTAGGATTCCTTGTAATCTTTGACTAAATCTTGTGAGATTTTCCTTGAGCATGATGGATTCCTTGCTTGGGCCTTGGATCAGCTGTAGGTGTGGTATAGGCTTGGGCTTTTGGACCTTAGAATGACACAACTTGGGCTTCCTCCAATTAGGCTTGCAATAGGAGCATGACCTTGGTCCTTTGGGCTAGGGTTGTGTGCATGGCCCATAGTGCATGGGCTGCATGTGTGGTCCATGTCATGTGATGATGTGGCACGATTGACCATTGACTTTGACCAAAAGTCAACCTTGACAAAAAAGATTCCTCAAAAGATTCTATCTGAGATTCTCTAAAGATTCCTTCCAGATTCCAAATCCTTCTAGAAGATTCTTTCAAGATTATTTTTTCCATTTTTAGCTCAGAATTGCCCCATTTGGCTTCTTTCTTCATCAAAGCTTTATTTAACCTACAAAACACAAAACTAAACCAAAATACACAAAAATGTCGCGTTCTTGCACTCTATGTTAGAGAGTTAGTATCATAAAATAACATAAATTGAGCATTCAACAATCCCCCTACCTGATATCCAATGCTCTTCAAGTATTCTGTTCCACAAGCCTTCCACGTTCGCGCACGGTCCTATCTTGGCAAATCCTCCATAACTAGACACTACGACAACCTTAACCTCCTAATAATTTAGCAACTGGGTAACTAGGTAATCCAATAGAGAAAAAATAGACAAAAGAGAACAAATTCTAAGTTACGGACGATTAACAATAAGGGAAGACGTAATGACTTTTCCTTTAGTCACACGTCGTTAGTTACAAGTCCTAGATGGACAAAACTCTATTCTTTAGAGTTCTAGGACAAAACTCTATTCTTTAGAGATTTCTTAAAGATTTACAAGTTTCAAGTTTTATCTTGAAGTCAAACCAATTGATTATTTGCTTTAAGTTAAAGCAATTCTTCAAAATAATTTAGATTAATCCAACTATATTAATCTCTGCAATAAAAACTTAATAATCCTAGCATGCTAATTATCTTTAATTAAACAATTAAATCTTCAAAATAAAGCTAGACATGCTTAATTAATAAATAAATCATACTTAATTAATCTAAGCATGCATTCTAAAATTAAAGCCTAAAAGTAAATAAATAAATTAGAATAATAAAATACTTACCTGGTTGTAGACCTCCAAAGTTAGATTTCACTCCTAGGGACTCCTCCTTGAACTCCAAACTTTTAAACTATAAAAATTTTCTTCCCTTTTGGTATGTCTCTTCTTAGAGAGACTTCCAAAGAATTAAGAAGTGAGTAACTCTAATTTCACTTGGTGGTGCAAGTGAAAATAAGAGACAATGATTTCTATTTATAAGCACTAAAGGATTGGAAGAAATTGTAAGTTTTTAATGTGGAACAAATTGTACTAAAAATGCACAAAGAGGGGCTAAAACTCAAACCGAGTTGAGAAAAAACCCACGGGTCGCATAAAATGTGAAACACAATGGGCCGGGCGGCCCGTTTGGAGAACACGTAGGTCGTTTTGACCCAGATGAATAGTGACTTGTTCCTTAAAGGAACCAACAGTCCATATCTGTCTCCTTTAATGATCTTGGACTGTCACAATTAGAACAGGGAAGACGATTCGATGCGACGTGTCCCACGCTGCTCTCCATGAGCTCGTTCGCCTACGCCTATGTGGCACCTCGTCAGCTGGGCTGGGCCAATCACAGCGCCCCACGTGGCGTGCTATCAGCCCAGTCGGCCACTTTTTGTTTTTCTTTTCTTTTTCCTAATTTCTATTTTCTCCAAACTTCATAAATTCACCAAAAATAGCTTGAAACTTCAAATAATTTTTCGAAAATTCCTACAGACTTGTACTAATTAATCTTAATTTTTTGTACTCTCAAAACAATGAATTGTTCTCCAATGAATTTAACTTCAATGAATTTAATTCTCAAAAATTAATTTCAACTTGATAATTACCAAATTTACATTCAAGGGTATTAGAGCTCAACTCTAAACCTCTAATGGTACAAGTTAGCCCAAAGACAAAGGAAATTTCATTTCTTGTAAGAAACCTTAAGCTTATAAGTACAAAAGAATTTAAAAAACACGTGTCAACACATAATAGCATTGGAAAATCCAGAGTATTACACCGCCGCCTGCTCCTTCGGCCTCACTACCTGTGTGAGACCCTGGATTTTTTAGAAATAACTATTTGAATTTTTTAATTGAGAAAAACAAAATTATTCTTATTATTTGTTTCCTTTTATAAAATCGAAAGCGGAGGTTTTCAAAAATATTTTATTATTTAAAAATATTTATATTTTAAATAAATTAATTTAAAATTAATTTTATTTGACCAAAATGAAGATTTTAGTTTTTAAACCAGATTTTCATTTATTTGAATAGAGCAAAAGACTATGAGCGTGTAGCCACAAACGGTAACTAAATTGGAGTTGCGGTTAACAAGTACGGTGGTTTTAATTTGAGGGCAATATTTTAAAGAAGAGATTGCAATCAAAAATAAAAAAGACACAAATGCTTAGTCTAAGATTATAAGTGATGAGGTGCCGAATTTAAAAATCTACTTTTTTCTATTTTGCTGACATACTATGTTGAATAATTATGGGTTCCACAGTTACGTTACCCAGCACTAGCATCTAATCAAATAACAATCTGTAATAAGAAAATGGCCTTATTTAAGGGACAAAACATCTTTTGATGTAATGAGAAACACGATAGTGACCTTCTACGGATTAATCATATCTAGGCAACTGGCAACTAAATATATACTCTACGTGGTTTTTTTTTTATGATAAAGATACTCTACGTGGTTACAATTGAAAAAAATCTCGTGTTGGTTATACGTAACTCGCTCATTTATAAAATTCGTTAATAAGCTTGATGGTTATAGGCTGATAGGTACTTTATAGATCCGGCAGTATAGATTCCATCTTTTGTTGATAGCATACATATGTATACTTTTTATTTTCTAATTAGTCATGTACTTCCACTACATTCAACCCAGCAATTTGATAAATGCATGATTGTGGCAGCTCGATCACACTTTTTTAGCCATTAGAAAGTTAAAAAACTAGTGTAAGTTGGACGAGGGAAGTCAATTTTGGACCATCTGAAATGGATTATCTGGCTTCTTTTCCTTTTATTAAGAGTACTTGGTTCCAGCTATTATTTGTATTTTAAAATGAGAGAGAGAAAGGGTGAGTGATATAGAGGGAGAGCCCACTAGCTAGCTAGGTGGACCAATGTGACGTTTAAAGTGGACATTCACCTTTAATTCATAGTGTATCCATCTCCAAGTCCAAAAGTTTTATACTATATATGAACGATATCAAGCTCATCGACATATAAAGACACAATCTTCCCTCTCTCCCTTGGAGGAGGACTGTGTGATCCACCATATACCAAAAAGGTCTCAAATCATTTGGAAGGGATTGGCATCAGCTTTCCAATTCTGTCAAACTAATCACTCGTCCTCTCTCTCTCTCTTTCTCTCTCACTCACTCACTCACTTTATATATGACTCATTCTCTCTGATAAGTACTGAAATCATGAAGATTTAATCTAGACTCAAATAATATATGATGACGAAATAAACTTTTCTTATATAAGCGATATGATTAATTTGGTATTCCAACCTAATAATATTATGACATATTTATTTTTAAATTTTATCACATAATTTTTTTTTAATTTTAAGATAAAACATATCTTATGAGATGTCAAGTCAACCCCTATCTCTATTATAGGTAAATTTCTTCCTATGATGACATCTAATGCGCATTTTATACCACAACGTTCTTATACAGTGATACATAAATAATAATTATCATATACGAAATATTTTTATATATGTATAAAATGAACACCATATATCTCTGTATAAGCACGTTCTCATATATAATGAACATCATATATTATCGTATAGTATCTAAGTCCATATATATATATAAATACATGTTAATTACTAGCTTGCAGCCCATACAAACCGTATATATATTATGGCCAAAGCCAAATGAACCCCACAAATTCAACCAAAATTGTGTAACCAACAAAAAATCAACAAAACGACCATTAGGAGATCATATTACAATGCTTAACTTAACAAAAANNNCCCCATCTCTCTTTCTCTCTTTGGCTCCCCGTCGTCTCCCCCCCCCTCCCCACCCTCCCAGATCCCGTCGCATCCCCCTCCCCACCACCTTCAGCGACTCCCCTGGAGGTGACCCTTTTCTCCCCTCTGCCCCATCTTTCTTTCTCTCTGGCTCCCCCAACAGCATATTGTGAGGAAGATTGGGAATTTGAAGCCATACCACCAATGTTTGATGAGTACTAGAGGATTATGAGGGAAGATATGAAAATGGCTTGTTTTGAGAACATTTTCAAAGGTTTTGGTGCAGAGATTTGTGCTTGGATTTGTTTTATTCTTGAAACCGATGCTGGGATTTGTTTTGAGAAGCTTTCATATGAGCTTCAATGGAAAATTAATATTTCTTTATTTTTTTTTATTGTTGCAGGAAATTAATATTTTCTGTTGGTGGGGAAGGGGATGCGACGGGGCTGAGGAGGGTGGGTGGGTAATTGAGTCATTTTTTATTTTATTTTTTCAGTTTTTTTAGTTTTTTTTTTCTTTTTTTAATTTGCACATTGACTTAAATTGAAAACTATATGTACCACATTGAAAAAATTGAAACCTTATAGAGGGAATTGAAAGTGACAATAAACCTAAGAGGAGTATTTTGTAATTAGCCCAAAAAAAATATCTAGTATCAATTCAACGACTATTATAAATGACTAGAATATATGCATATGTTGACCAAATGCTAAGGTAGCTAGTCATTAGTATGCAATTTGACCAGATTCATTCTCTGCAAATATTATATATCCCTCTTTATTGAGAAACAACTTGTATAAGACTGTTCTTTCCGAGTGACACTACTCAAAATATGTCTAAATTTGGTGATAATTCTTTATTTCACAAATGCATACTATTTCTAATTGAATCATTCTACCATGTGACAAAAAAAACATACCCAACACAAATTTTGATCTCCATATGTGTATGTGCTAGGTCACCCCAAGTTCAAGTTTCGGCATTATTGGTCATGAGGTTTACTTGTTCAAGACAAAAAGAAAGGTTATCTTTTTAAACCTAGCTAGAAAATAGAAGAGGCTACAATTAATAAGTACGTAATAAGTATATATAAGTATGATAATAGAAGAGACTATTATTATTAAAACTATGAGAGAATTATAGAGTCAGTTGCGAGTTGTGTATTTATTATCTAAGAGTATAAAGAAAATGATGAAATAAATTTGTAATACGTATTTTTTGAATGTAAATTACATGAAATCCTTTTTCTTTTTTTGTTATACGAGGAGGCCAAGGAAAGAGGCTAGAGGGATCGAAACACCGTGAAATAGGGGCAGCACAACTAATTAAAACAAGCAAAAATTGAAATTCATATGCATATGATTCTATACTGTGTATATATAACAATAACATGAATGTGACTTGTTGATTTTGAAAAGGTACAAAAAATTTGTGTAAAGACAAGGAAGATGTTGCCGATTTAAGAACACAGAAGCAGTGATGTATCATTAATGCATGTGAACGCGTGTGCTCCTTTTCCTATATGTACAGAACGTAAGTGGTGTGGATATATGTGCAGAATTGAATATATGTAGAAACGCGATTTGGCTACGGAGTTGTGATGATTACTGTGGGCCAAAATGAAAACCAGACGGCTCGCATTTTGTGGAAAACCACCTTCTAATAGAAACAAAAACCATGGCGGGCAGTCCCAACTTCGATGCAATTTGCGTGGACTTGTTTTGTCTAAATTCAGACAAGTTCAACTTTTTTTGAGGGATCTTGAATATTGATGGGGTCATGCACATATAGTATCATAATCCCCCCTTACACAAAATTGGTCACCAATTTGCTTTGCTAGCTAGCTAGCTAGCTAAATTATGCATCCCTGGATTCAGCATTAATTAATATTTATATATGCCTTCTCTCTCTCTCTCTCTCTCTCTCTCTCTCTCTCTCTCTCTCTCTCTCTCAAATATTATTTATTTTCACTGAGACAGCAGGGGATGGGATGGGATGGGATATTGGGATGACAAAAAAACAATTCAACCCGTTCTTTCCCATGCACAAAATTGATATTTATTTTATTTTATTTTTATCTTTGGTGTATTAATGCAAGCTTTAGGGTTGGAAGCCATCCCTAATTAAAAACACCGTTTTTTATGTTATCAAATTCAAACCTAGAAAAAAGAAAAAACAAAAAAAGAGAAAAACAAAGAGAAATGATTTTGTGCCCAATTAGCATACATAATCTATGTGCCCTAATATGATATGACAAATCTAATTTATACACATAATCAATTATTTTCCACATTAACTTATTTAATTGCACATCATTTTTTTCGTAAATTACAATATTACTACTCCAAAATCCAATGGTTCTAGTTAATTCATTGATTTCTCTTTTAATTTCTTCTCCCCAACCCTCGAGAAATTATTCTGTATAACCGCTATATTGACACGTGGTATAACCAGTCTATTTGTCATAATATGAGTGGATGTTATTAATACTATACCCTACTAATATAAACACATCGTCCAATAATACCCTTACACGTTGGATTGGTTATACCACATGGTGGTATATCGGTTATACCCTATAATTTTTCCCAACCCTCCAATCCCTCCACTTTATTCATCTTTCAATTTCTTCAATTTTTAATTTGTTTACTTTATATGTTCTTCACAAACTTTATTATTATATCTTTATATCTTGCTAATGCACTTGGAGAATAGGAAGGAAAAAAAGAAGGGTGGAGGCAGGGAGGAAGAAATGGTGGGGTGGGGAATTGTCAATATTTATTCTCTTTCTTCGTTTATTCTAACCAAATTTTCTAATATTATTAAAAGAACTAAATTAATTAACATCAAGTATTTGGATACAATTAATGGGTGTATGACAATTATTTTCATATAGTTATTTTTCATTGATACTTTATAGCACCACTCCATATTTATGGCGTACTCATGCATTAATGAGCATGGTGCCTTTCTTTCTTGGTGTAAAATTGGAAAGATTCTGCACGACTACTCCTTGCAAGAGTGAAGGATATTGTTTGATGAGGAGGAGGGGAGGAACGGTGATGGTGGGATGAAGGGTAGAAAAATGTTAATGGTGGGACTGGGCAGCTAGGTGAAGACATATATGTTACAAATTAAGAAGGATATATGGTGGATCTGTATGGGAGGGGGGAGTTAATTCTTTTATTTATAGAGTTAATTCTTTTAACCCCTTTGATTCATATTTTATAGTCTACCACCGTTAATATTTTTTGAGAGCTGCTATTTGCACACTCCTAATTTTCTCTTTGCACACACTTTTTTTCTACACATCCTTTACCAATTTTTCAAACATAAAGTTTCTTTTTGACACACCCATGTTATGACCAAAATACCTCAATCTCACTAATATGTCTAAATTTCTCCTTACACACCTTCTCAATCCAAACATTACACACTCCCACAAACACATCTACACTACACACCCTCCCTACCCCACCCCATCTCACCTCACAACCAACCAACCAAATTGCACACTCAACCGGCTCTTCACCCATTGCCGACACTCACCTCTGACTTCATCACCGCCGTCATCCCCGTCGTCAGCACCGCCGTGAACTTCATCAGTGGCCTCATCCAATTTCTGCCACTCTTATCCCCACCACAACTACTAGAAGTGAGTTAATACAATTTCTGCCCGTAACCTACATTTCTCTTGTTTATGTAAATGTAAATCTAATACTTTTTTTTATCTAATTTCAATTAGTTAATCCATCCCAAATACCATTTTCGTCTGTTTGAGATGATTTGTAGGGAGGATTTCCGGTTTTGGAGTGAGCATTTTCGGGGTTTTTTTTTTTTTGATTTCGCAGCTCGTTTGACACTGGTCTGCCGAACGAATTCACTTCTTTCGGCAGTCAGCTACCGAATGAAATGAATTGGTTCGGCAGTACCCTACCGAACGAATGCAAAATCTCGGATTTTTATATTTTGGTTCGACAGCCAACTGCCGAACAATGAATATTGGTTCGGTGGTTACCTGCCAAACGAAATGAATTGGTTCGGCAGTACGCTACCGAACGAATGCGAAATTTCAGATTTTTCTATTTTGGTTCGACAAATGACTGTCGAACAATTCATATTGGTTCAACAGCCATCTGCCAAACAGTTGGGGCTTGGTTCGACAGCCAACTGCCGAACCAACTGTGTTGATTTTTTTTTTTTTTAAAGCTTTTCAAAAATCATATATTTGCTAAAACAATTTTCAATTTCTTGCTTGAAAATATAGGATGGACAGAAGAAGAGTCAGATGTGGTGCATCTTCATCCAGAGGGGAAGTCCCTGATGTTGCCGATAATGTGCACAGAACACGACCCACAACTTCTGGGCAAAGAAGGCTAGTACAAGCACGAGCTAGTTGTGAGGCAATTCCTGAACAAGCTGAGGTTCCGGTTGAGGATTACAATGATGATAATCCCAACGAGCTTGATGAGCCTTTCCCGGGAGGTCCCATTGACACGTCCCTATTGAAGAGTTATGGAACTCACGTAGCTGCTGACATTTGGAACAACGAGGTATGATCTTTAACAGTTGGTATTATATGCTTGTGTAACTTGCAGTAATAATGAGTGAATTTCTTTGGTTATGTTTGAATTAGGAACGGGAGCCTTTGAGGTGCATGTCCAAAACCACCAAGCTTCGTGAGTAGAAGTTGTGGGCCATAACAGATAATGACCGGTTGAAGGGATATGTCATTAATTCTGGGTTGACATCACTGGTGCAGTGTTCTTACCATACGGTTGATAAAGTGTTGGTGTCCGCTTTTGTTGAGAGGTGGCATCCGGAGACCAATACATTTCACCTGCCTTTTGGTGAGATGACCATCACACTAGATGATGTAGCCAACATTTTAGGCATTCCGGTTGGTGGTGCACCAGTGGCTACACTTGTCGAGGATAACATTGCTTCTGAATATCTACTAGCTGTATATTTAGAAGTTAGTGGGGATTATGCATCAGAGCAGTTGATGGACTTTGGTGGTGAGTATGTACGATTAGAGTGGTTACATACGTGCTTTAGTGATGTCACTGATGCCGACTCTGAGCATGAAATCCAATATGCAGCCCGGGCGTATCTGTTGTATTTATTGGGTTGTACCCTATTTGTAGATAAGACTGGCACAAGGGTACAAGTCCAATATCTCAAACTGCTCACTGATCTAAACACTGTTAGCCATTATGCATGGGGCGCTAGATGCCTAGCATGGTTGTTTAGGCTGTTTGGATTTGCCTCTCGAGCTAGTGTCAAGCAAATCGGCGGATATATGACACTGATAGAGGGTTGGGTGTACGAGCACATGTATACTATTTTTGGTCCATCGTACGATATGAATTATTTCGAAAATTTACCTCGTGCGCTTCGCTGGACTCCAAGGCGAGATGGTGACAGTGATCTTGAAGCAGTGCAAAGAATACGTCAACGACTTGATGTTTTGTCGGCTGACGAGGTATATTTGTAATTTAAAATTCTTTTTATAAATTTAGAATTATATTATTATGTTAATGTTTTCAACTATATAATGTTACTATTTTTTTTTTCAGGTTATTTGGGAACCATACAAATCCCAAAGACAAGCACACCTATTGCCAGCTATAGCATTCTTCACAGGGATGATAAGGGGTTTTGATGTTGTTGAGCCTTATTGTCCCGAGAGAGTACTTAGGCAGTTTGGGAGGGTATAGACAATCCCCCCTGCACCACGTGCGGTTTTTCAGGGAGTTCGAGGTTCGAATGCGCACTCGTACAAACCCATATACAATTATTTAGCTGGTATGTGGGAGGCATAGGGGAATCACGTGTTGTCTGAGGAGGCGCGCAGTATACCGGTGAGGCGGCCATCAGATACTGTGAGAGGGTACATTGATTGGTTCACCTCTACATCACATCCAATCGTTGACAACTCTACTCGCAGAGGTGCATTTGACCCACACGCCACATCAGATATTGCATACTATCGGGTACGTAAATTTACACAATAATTTTTTTCATATCTACTAACTGCATATGCTAATGTTCGCATATTTTGGCTTTTAGGAGCGCGAAGCTCGTATGCTACGGATTACCCAACCGATTATTGACATGGGCAAAGAAGTTGCTATCACACGTCCTACTCACCTCTATCAATTGGTTCAGAGTTTGCAACATATTTTACAAGGGACGCACTTGCAGGACACCATGACATACCAACGCGGTTCGAGACAGCGTCCCCGCCAATGATTATGCGTTGATATTTTTGTAGTTTGTGTAACTATATAAAGTTTTATTTATGTCAAATACTATGGTTAATTTATATAATTTAACTACCTCATTATTTATGTGAAATACTTAGGTTCATGCAAAAAAAATATCCAAATATATAAAAATGAATATACTTGGCATGATAAATCCACATACTTATATATATTTAAATAATACAATAATCTCATCAAGTCCATAACATAATCAATCTCTATCAAGAGACACAGGTTCTTGTGTGGATGGATCACTGTGGCACACAAGTTCTTTGAATTGCATAAGGTGATGTTGGTATCTAGTATACCACATTTTTGAGCTTTCGGTGGCATACAAGGTCCACACGGTAGGAATAGGTGGCATGGGGTGATCCGGTACTAAGTGTACCTATAAAATAGCATTACACAAGAGTCTTAAAGATAATTTAAATATCCAATAAAACAAACCATATAGTTCAATGTACACTTGTACGAAATGATCGTCATTGACAAAACCGATACCAATCTCACGAATCTCGGATCTCTCTAGTATATCTAGGTGTACGCTAAATGGTAGGCATGTTAAGCATAACGACCTAGATACATGGGTCACCACTACACCATAACATGTCGCGATAACATATCTCATCTCCGGCATGTCCATCCAATAATCCTTTGGTGCAAGAAGAGGTTCTTCAAAATACTCAATCGAATGTTTTAGCTCAACAACTAGAGATCGACCAAATATGGACTCATATAAGATAGAGAATGACCGTAACGAGTGGAATAAATCCATGCGCACTTTCCGTCATGCATCTTCACCCAACCCCAAAGCCAAAGCTACGACTCTATAGCCACAATGACCGTCAGATTTCACATCACTGACACCAGTAATGAATGGCCTAATGCTAGCTTTGAATTGCTGTGTATACCGGTGAGTCGGAACAGATGGCGTAAGTGATGTCTTATATGCTTGTAGAAAAAAAAAATTAGATTATGCAATGTGTATTAGTAAAATAAAGTAAGATCATTCGGATGGAATGAATTATATACCTTCAATTTGGATACTCTTGCCTTTGGCATCTTCTTTGGCCAATTGGTGCCAACTGTACATATTGTAGGTGATGGTGAGTGGCTACCTTGACCTGAAAGTGCATACTCAAAGGCAGATGGCAAACGGCGGGTAGAATATTCGGCTTTACTAGGGCGCCCTTTAGTCTTTACATTCGCACGCGGTTCTTTTAGCCCCGTTATCTCTGGATTCATAAACTCTTCTATTTCAAAATTATCATCTTCTTAATGTCCTCATTTTATCCTTCCATCCATATTGCTAGGCTATCAAGTGTTGACTGAACCGGTGGATTTGACACTATGACTTGTGGTTCGTAAAGCATATCCAACTTTCTCTAACGGGGGTGCACTGAATCAAGTGGAATATGCATCTTTCGTCGCCTATACGACAAAATCTCATGTGCACATGGCAAATAGTGTGTATGGCGAATAGTGCAGTCACACGGTAATGTTCCGGTCGGATTCGAATCGGCCCTACAAAAAGAAAAAAATTATATTAGTCAGTAAGCATCACATTAATGAAGTGTTCAAGGTAGTAATTATAGTTGAATTAGTATCCAAATTACCGGCCAATCTCACAAGCAATTATAGTTAATGCCGTTATAGATACATAACCAATCAAACCTTTCAATTCCGGCTGTCTCATTTTGACTTGGACAAACGTTCGACTCTTCTCAAATGATGCCTTAATGTGTGTATGCTGCAATACTAACAATGAGTGTATATGTGCCCAAGAGGTATCAAAGGAAAGCTAGCTAGAGCCAAGTTCCCTTTTTAGCTTCGCGTGTGCACTTTCCGCCCTAGTAATAGAGTCAAGTTAGTTTATATACAACACAATATGATAATTAACCACTAATTCCAAATATATGAAAGTGTTTACCTATTGGAAGTTGTATTACCAAAATGCATATATATGTCTGTCCATACAGCCACAAACTTCTCCTTGGAAGGTATCAACCAAGTGTCCTTTAAATAGTCAATAATTCCAGGAACCCAACCGAACTTAGATTCAATCTGCTGTAAGTCTCTTAAATACACATCTTCCTCTTAGATTCAATCTGCTGACGTTGAATTCACCAAGGAATACCATGAACTATAAAACTTATCTCAATCATCCTTGGTTCCAAACTTTTTCTTGTAGTTTGCCGTCACATTTTTGCTAATGTGCCACCTACACAATAAATGTCTAGCAGTAGGAAAAACTGCAGAGATTGCATTCATGAGTGCTAGATCTCGGTTTGTGACAATCACACCAGGAAGACAATCATCACTGAGTAACAACCTCAATCTAGTCAAAGACCAAATGTAATTGTCTTCCTTCTCATAACTAATGTAAGCAAATGCAATTGAGAAAGTCATGTTTGTGGATGTGACCCCAACAATCTCAAAGAGTGGCAGACGGTACCTATTAGTCTTATACGTGCAATCCATGATCAATACATATGGAAATGCACGTAAGAGATCAACACAACCAGGGTGGCTCCAAAACAAATCAGTCACAATATCATCACCACCAGAACATCTATGCCACTCAAAGTATTTGTGTTCAGATAACTTACTTAGCAAACACTGCATCTCGGTTTTTCCAGCCTTCTCTTTCACCCTATTGCGGTGTCTGACATTGTATATTGTTTTGAATGTTATTGTATTCGAATAATCTATTTCCTTTAAGATGGTCAAAATCTGCTTCGGTTTCACTAAACTCTTAAACATATCCACCAATAAAGAACTCTTTGTTTCAAATAATCTCCCCACAAATGAATGTCCTTTACCAGTAACTAAAACTCTATGGTGATGCACTCCACATACCACACTTAGCATCCATTCATCCTCATTACCAGTTTGCACACCCTTTAATGAGAAGACGCATCCACATCTTTTTGTAGTAGAGTCCCTACCATCCTTAGGACATTTTACTATACAACTATCGGCATCATACTTGGATGACCTATGGCGACCACTTCGTTCGCAACCAAGGGACACTCTAGCTTTCTTCTTCCCCACCCCTGTTGTATTAGACCTCATAATGACAATGAATATGTTGTTCGTCCTTCCTTGTGCACGTGCCCAGTTAACCAATGCATCCCTCGAATGAAATATCTACACATATATAATTTACCTTATTCACATTTCAACTACATTTACAACATATATTTCCCAAATAACAAATTCATACCTCATTTGTTGTGAATTCATTACTATAGTCACGTGAGTATTCGGTCAAAACCTTGGCCTCGTTCTTGACCTCGACCTCGGCCCCAATGTAGTCCTCAACCTTGCTGTTTCGAGTAGAAGCACCACCATATTGCTCATATTGTTCATCATCCTACACATAAAACATGAAAATGATGTTAAAACAGTACGTTCGGTAGAAGATTACCGAACGAAATGAATCTGTTCGGTAGAATGGTACCGAACAAAATGGTATTGTTCGGTAGTATTCTGCCGAACCAATAACCTTCGTTCGGCAGTTGACTACCGAGCAATATTGATTTTACATAAAGAAAATACTTCATTCGACAGATGTCTTCCGAACATATGTAAAACTTTCGGTAGATTTTTGTCGAAATTTATAAGTTCATTCGGCGAACAGTCACCGAATGGATTTTTTTAAATTTTATTTGTAATTTTCATTCGGCAAGTAACCACCGAATATATTAGTTATATTCGGTACACATCTATCGAACAATTGAGAAACGTTCGGTACTGGTTCGCTGAACGAACCGCGAACAGTAAATGAAAAAACACGAAAAAAAAAACACAAAATATTACGATCATACCTCATCTGAAGGCGAATAAGGGATGAGTGAAAGCTCCATTCATGAAAACTAATATGTATTTCTTCAATATTATTCCCTATATGTGACCAAGAGAGAAAACTTAGGGTTTAATGGAGGAAAGATGAAGAGATGAGGTTATGAGAGGAGGGGGTGTGCAATGAGAGTTTTAGGATTATTTTGGCTGAGGTTGGGTGGGTGTGTAAGAGTGTTGGGTTGGGTGTGTAAGGAGAGGACTTTTTTTTTTCAAATAATAAAGGTTGTCCTTTTTGGTCATTTCTCTTTGTGTCAATTAGGTAATTTCACAAATTAAGTTGTTAGGAATGTGCAAATAGCATCTCTCTATTTTTTTAATAGATAAAACTTATATTTAAAAACCTAGAATCTCATTATATTTAATAGAATCTCATTTTTTTAATACCAGCTCTCTATTTCAGAGTCTCATTATTTACCAATTGTGTCATTTTTTAAATTTACGTTTTCTACGAATTCCCCTCTCAATAGACCCCATCAATTTAGGGATTCATTTAGTGTATAAAAGTAAACCTCTTTCTATGCTGTTAATAATATGATTATACAACATTTACTCTGTGTCTTAAAAGTCTTATATATTAATACAACATTTGCCTGAATTGGTATGTGTGATTTTTATGTTTTTTAAACTTTTGATTTAGGACCCATTAGCTATCATTTATTAGTCTTGAGTACCTACAGTAGTCATGTTGAGTTTAGGTTCATTCATATTTTGTTGGTTAAATATTTGACTTCATCAATCACTTTTGGCTATATATATATTGATATAGTTGTTTTAGAACCTACAAGTTGTTTAGGTTCTTTATTTCAATATCTGATTTTTTGTAGGTTTCATATTTCATATTTGAATGTAGGTGCTTTTATCAGGTGAATGTAAGTGGTTTTTCGCAGGTTCATTATTTCAAAATTGAATGAGGTGTTTTTATGAATTAAGTGGATGTAGGTGTTTTTTTGTAGGTTCCTTATTTCAAGTTTTGTAGATTCCTTATTTTATCAAGTAGATGTATGTGGAGACAAATATGGACTTCATGCTTGAAATTAGTCCAATGCATCCAAGGAAATTTTAAAGGACCCAAAATTGAGGGAGCAACTAACAACACAGCCGTTACAAAATGTTAAAATTAAACACTATAAAATACCGCTAGACATGAGGAAATGGAAAAAAAGTCATTAACAAAATCTCAAATTTTTAAAATGCTGATTTGGAAATTTAAATATGGAAAAAGGATGAGTTGGCAGCTAGTCAAAGAGGTTAACCCTTCAAAGGAAAAAAAAAAAAAAAAGGGCATGGGTTTTAGAAAATAATAAGTTTCAAGGGGATTTTATGAATTATCTATATTTATTATAATTTAAATGTCATAAGAATTATATAAAAGGTTAAAACGGTCTTTGTAAAAAATGATGTGTCATATAATGACATGTATTTAATTAAATTAAATATTTTAAATGACATGAAATTTTATGTCATTAGGGCACAAAAATATGGCACAAGATTAAGGCACTCTAGCATTGCCAAAGAACAAATTACAGATAGATACATACATTTATCTTATAACTATAACTTTAAATGCGGACATCCACATTTTAAAGAGCAAATTCATCCTACGTGTAATTTGGATGAATTTACTCTTTGAAAAAAAGGGCTAATTCTGTAACGACTCGACCCAAATTTTCACTAGAAATTTAAATTCTTATTTAACTATGTTTTTTTTAAGAGATTTTTTTTAAGGTGTTGAATTGTATTTTAAAGATTTTGGGATTTATTCGGAAAATAAAAAGGGTTTGGATTTAAAATTTTTATTTTTTTATTGTTTTAATTTGGGGTTTGACCAAAAGTTGACTTTTAAAATGAATGGGTTTTCGATTTTGACTTCGGGTCTGTTGGATAGGTTTCAAACTCACGATTTCATAGACACGCGGCACGCGGCACGCGTCTATCCGAGTTACAGTTTGAAAGATATGGGCGTTTGAAGCGAGGGGCAATTTCGTAAAATGGACAAATTGGGTTTAAAAATCAGATTTTTAGAACTTTCTCTCTCTCTAGAATCTTCTCTCTCTCTCTCTCTCTCTCTCTCTCTCTCTCTCTCTCTCTCTCTCTCTCTCTCTCTCGCCCGCACTCTCACTTCTCCCTCTCTCTCCCTGAGCTCACTCACCTCTCCCTCTCTTCTCTCACCGGCGCGGCCAACTCCGGCCTACTCCCCGGCGACCAGAGGCCGGCGACGAGTCCCTCTTGTCGTCACCGACCCCACAGACCCCCCAGCTTTCCCTCTCTCTGTGACTCCCTCTTCTCCCTTCGCCACTGCGCGCGATCGGCTCAGCCCAGCCCGGCCAATTCCGGCTATTTCCCGACCAGCTCAGGCCACCGGCGAGCCTTCCCGACGCCGGCCACCTCTCCCGGCCATTCCTCCAGCCAGCCCAGCTCCCACACGCGTGAGAACGAGGCCAGAGGAAGCCAGCCCGCCGCCACTGTTCGCCGGATTCTGGCCAAATCTCAGCTCCTTTCGTCCCTATTTTTGGTGAGATTTCTTCCCCTTCCTTTGGGCTTTCATCTTCCTAAACTGATGTTGATTAAATTCGAGTATATGGGAATTTGAAATATCTGGGTTTTTGAAGCCATTTCGGGTTTTCTTTAATTTTCTGGTTAGAGGGCTATTCTTGTTGTTTTGTTTAGCAAATTTCATCCCTAGGAACCTCTAGTGTGGTTTAAGATTGAAGGGTTGATTGGGTTGAGAAATCTTACAATTTTTGGCTAAAAATTGGTGAAGGGCAGCCACTTTGTGCGCCACCGAATGTGATTCCGAAACCCCCCCACTGCCATTCGTGAATTAAGGACTATTTTGGGCATTTGTGGAGTGGGTTATTGAGCATGTCTACGTGAGTGTGATTGGAGAAGCCGAAGTTGTCCGTAAGTTTAATTTTGAACGTCGTAAATCGTCGAGTTAGAACGAGTGTTGGGTGTGACGTTAAGTTAAGCACACATTTATATTTAAGTGCCTTGTGTCGGAACTAATTATATTTCGTCGATTGTTTATTTTATAGGCGAGACGACCGCGGCTCGAAACGATTCGGCGAAGGATCGGAGCTAGGATTCTCACTGTGAGTGGACATTTGTTTTTAGAAGCATTTTATAAAATCTGTGAATTTATTTATTGATTATTTGAGTTTTGATTGAGACAATGAATTTGGGTGAAATCTTGATTTTGATGTGGGGTTTTGGTGGATGAAGTTGAATTTCGGGTTTTCAAACACTCTCGTATATAAGTTTTAAAACATAATTTTATTTGACGGTTTGTTTAAATTTATGGACTTTTCGGAAAGAACTCTAGCTTCCTACTTAATCAATATGGCTCATTTATTACTTTGGGTTTTGATCGAAAAGAATTGATTAGTTTTATGCCTATTGAATTTAAATTGAGTTATGAATTTACATTTATGGATTTAAAGTTTTTCTTTGGAAGAATAATATATTCATTTTCGACGAAGAAAGGATCTATGATTTGGTTATGAAAAATGGTTTTCAACCACCTTTGCAGTACCCTCCAGGTTATCAGATTTAATAGGTCTTTGGGACCCATCACGGCACACATATAGGCTTTGGGCCGTGTGTCGGAATGCTTCGCCCTTTGGGGGCTGCTCTGCGTGCACGTATGACCAGGATTGCCTGAACGTGCTGATTTTATTCACACATGTGTATGGCCAGGATATTGCCTGCACGTGTTGGATTCATTCCACGCGTGTGTATAGCCAGAATATTGCCTGCCTGTGTGATGCAGGAATTCCGCACAGGTGTATGGCCAGGATTATTCAGGGTATATAGCATGGTGGAAAATGAAATTAGTATTTTCAAGAGTTTAAATATGGATTTTAAGTGAGAACCTACTTTTCGAGTTCTATAATGATTTTGACTTTATTATTACTATGACTGGTTATTTAGATGGGTGGCTTTTGAGAAATGAGTTTTGATTTATCTTTGCTTTGAGTCTCATTAGTTTTATAACTCTCTCAAAGTTTGGAAATGATTTTAAAACTGGGGGATTTTCAGAGAGTGACGTGAGTTCTTGGTGCTAAATGTGGTTTTGAAGGATTTCCTGAAACAAAAAGTTTATTTTTATTTTCGTTCCTATTAAACTGTCCACTCACTGAGTTTGTCTCACGGTTTATTTGTTTTGTCTTAAATTGTCCCCCAGGTAGTAGATTTGGTGGAGGTCGAGCCAAACACGTCGAGGCAGTTGCAATCATCTCCTTAGTCGACTCTGTAGGCGCCATTTAATTTTTGTAAAAATTCCTTGTAATAGAATAGCAGCTCTGATAACCACTCTACAAATTTTAAGTTGGATTTCTGTAAAATTGCTGGGTCTGAGTCCCTATTTTGGTTGTGGTAGAGGTGGTTGCGGTTTAGAAGTGTTTTTTAACAGGTTTTGGAATTTCTGGGTTAGTCCATTTTAAGGGGAGGTTCTGCCGAATTTTCGGTAGAATTTTCCTTGAATTTGGATTCCCGTAGGACCTCTCCGGGTTTCAGGGTGGAATCCGAGGGCGGACCTGTTAAATTCTAAACCCTAAACCTCATTTCTAAATCTTAAACTCCATTTATATACACTGCACTTCATTTCTATACCTTAAACTAAATTAAGGGCAACGTCATAATTTTACACTCATAAATAATAACAAAAAAAAGATGGGCAATTGATATTTTCTAATGTACCAAAATACATGACATCATTAAGTGGATTGAGCTTAGTGACTAAAATGGGTTGAGTTACTGACGAAATGTAATTTCTCAAAATATACCAATGACTAATATAGGATAAGAAATTTTGTATTGACCTATTTATAATATTGAAACTTTTTTTTGACTTTTTTGTAATTTACTATTAAAAAAATGAAAACATTTATACTCATCATGTGGTTTAATAATCAGAATGTCCATGTTTAAGTCCTACATTAAAGATATTCATCAATGTAACCAATGTAACCAAAAACAAAAAAAGGAAGTAAAATAAAAAATCATTTCAATCAAAATTGCTTAGTTATGTGATTGTGATTATCATTATTTCATGTTTATCACAAAAATTATGTTTGTTTATTTGACTAAAATTATATGACTAAGTAATATTTGATTTTGTTAATCTTCTATAGGGATGTTCCTTAATTAAAAGGAGAACTAAATAAAAAAATGATTTTTTTTTTAAGTCCAAAACGAAAAATACCCTGATCGGCTGACCCACCTATAAAAACACAGTGACTAGCCAGCCTACTTTAATGAGCCGAATGCTTGACACCAACATCAATCACTCGATACAACCACTGAGCGTTGGGTAAAATTTCACTGCGCGCTCTGAAGTTACTGTGCGATAGTAGCTATTTAAATTGAAAAAATACCTTATAAATTGTCACTGTGTGACAACGGCAATTTCCCTTAAAAAAAAAAAAAACTCACCGAGCACTCAACACAAAAAAACACAGAACAGAACATATTGTGGACTTTATTTGTAAAAAGTGGACCTATTCATCATTCCAACTTTTAGGTGAGGTTGTTTCTCATTAAAGGCTGTAAAATAGACTTTAGAGTAATTTACTTTTAAAAAAAAATATACGGTTCCATTGCATTATATGGACTAAGATTGACCCAATAAGGACATATGTTGGTTGATAGACAGTTAATTTGAAAGCTATTAAAATAAAGTCCACTAATTACCAATGTACATACAGTAACACTTTAGCAACATAATATTTTAGATCTATGACCTTTCTTAGTTTTAACTCTTATGGTTTTGAGTTCTCGTTCCTTGGTTAGGTGTCCAAAACTCGAGAGTTAAAACCTAAAATATACCTCGAATAATAATTCTATACCTTAAAATTATAACCATATATCCTAAAATGTTGAACCTTGTCAAAAATGGCATATAAAAAATGGATAAATGTCATAAAAAGATTAATGTTCGTACGTTCTTTAACTAAAGAACGAAAGTCCTACAAAGAGAATTTTGTATATATATGTATATATATATTTCACTAAGTGATTTCTTAAATAAACTTATTTAAGGGATCCCTTATGAGACTCATTCTATATTATATATCAATGATCATAACCTTCTATTTTGTAGGTCTCTATTCAAAGATCATCTTTGCAACAAAATTACACAAATCGGAAATCATTAAAATATCTAATAATGATCAAACAAATAGACAAACAAAATATTTTTGATAAACACTTGAAATGATGACCATTTAATTTATAGTCACATGATTTTTTATTTATCTAATTTTTTATGAAGATGATCCTTCAATGGAGGCCTAAAAAATAAATTGTTCCAATCACCAAAATACAATGTAGAGTGAATTCCACAAGTGATCCCTTAATGGAAACTCCCTTTATTTATATATAACAAACATCTCACTTTATCATTTTGTTTGTCAATGTTTTATCTCATTCTTAATAGGTTTTTTGGGTATAAGGTTCTATATTTTAGGTATATATAAAATCATCGTTCAATATTTTATTTTAGATTTTAACTCTCGTGTTTTGGATGGGAGCCCAAAACCACGAAAATGAAAACCGAGGAACACTTCTCAATTGACAATTTATACCCTCAATTATTAAATCTTGCCAAGAATAAATCAAAAGCTCAAAATTTAATCATAAAATATATGTGTTCGTTCTTTAACTAAATAAAAGATATCATGCACAAAGAATAGTTATATATATACAGAAACACTTTAAAGTTAACTAGTTAGTAATTAAGAGAGATATATATATATTTATACTAGACCTATAATTCAATGATCGGAAACGTCCATATTTTAGAACATTATTCAAAGGTTGCCTTTACAAAAAATCAGTCAAATCGAAAATTGTTTTGCCAATTTATTACAGCCAACATCATTTTAATTTCATCTGTCCGACTGTATTTTTATGCACAGTTAGATGACCAAACAATTACCGATTTGGCTGATTTTTACAAGGATGACCCAAGAGGAGGAAACTAAAAAATAAATGATTCTGATCATTGAACTTCATTGCTAAGTGTTACGCAAAGAAAATGTTATTACTTTTCTTAAAGTAATAACATCCTTACTTAAATATATATATATATACAAGAAAGCTCAATTGTAGGATCTTACAAATAAAATTATTTGTAAGATACCTCATGAAGCCCACACCTATATATTTTTAACAATCCAAACTGTCTATTTTTTGGATCTTTATGCATATATCATTCTTGCAAAAAATTAGCCAAATCGGAAATCATTTGCCTATCTAACTTTGATCAAATAATTAGACGAACAAAAATTTTTCGATAAAACCGTCCATTTGTTTGATCAAAATTAAATAGGAAAATGATTTCAGATTTGACTAATTTTTTGCAATAATGATCTATGAATAGATGTTTAAATAATAAACAGTTCAGATTGTTCAAAAACTACATGTGAGTGGATCTCATGAGGTATCTTATAAATAATTTTATTTGTAGAATCATACAATGGAGTCTTCCTGATATACATGTATATATTAAATTTAAGCTCAAGTATATTTACATCCACCATCTATAGGTGACATGACCAACCCCAAATTTTCACCCTGGAACCCAAGGCCATCTTGTGGGATCCAACACTGGTAGGGTGTCAGCCCACTAACCTCAAACATCCTTATGATCTTTATAGGGATGTCAATCTAGGTAGGAAATCCTACCGACAATTCGGCAGGACCTCCCCTATAAATTTGACTATCTCGAACCTGTTAAACATGAAATACACTTCTATATTACTTCAGCCAGCCTAATCACAATTAAATAAGGTCTCAAACCCACACCAAGTAATACAAATATAATCAGAGCATATCTAATAAACTTTATAATCATATCTCATTATAATAATTTCAAGGGAAACTTTGATCCCAATATACCAATAAGTTGGGGATGAGAAACTCGAATGCCTCGATGTGGTACGGTCTGACCTCAGTGATCGTTATTACTTGAGGGAAACGTAATAAAACTCTCAGTGAGTAGATAAAATAAACTTCAAAACCTTTCGTTTGAAGACCATTTTATAAAACTGCTCATTCTCTTTGAAAACCCCAAGTTTTAAAACTCTTTTCATAAAACCATTTCTGAACGTACATCATCTCAAAATCAGTAAATCTTTCTTGCCGCATAGGAAATCTAGAAATCTAAAAAATATGAAGTATGGAGAAATCTCGAAAAGATACAATGCAAAACGAAATAAATAATCATTAGATATATATATATGCGTCTTAAAATCAAATCATTCAACTGGATATTTAGTTTTTTGAAAGATATCATGCTCTACAAAAATCTCATGTTGGAAATCAACCTTGAAGTAATAATAAAATTCTGAAACTGACAGGATCGCCCCCGGGTTCCACCCTGAAAACCAGAGAGGTCCTGCGGGAATCCAAAATCAAGGAAAGTCTTACCGAAAATTCGGCAGAACCTCCCCTGAAAATGGACTAACCCAGAAATTTCAAAACTTGTTAAAAAGCACTTCTAAACAGCAACCACCTCTATCACAACCAAAAAGGGTCTCAGACCCAACAATTTCACAGAGAAACCAACTTAAAATTTAAAGTGGTTATCAGAGCCTCTATTCTATTACAGAAATTTTTCAACTTAAAGAAAGGGAACTTCCACAAAATGGAAGTGTTGCCTACAAGATCCGGGAAACTTAAAATGGATGCTATGCCTCGACATGTTTGGGTCGACCTCCACCAAACTACTACATAGGGGAACAATTTAAGACAAAAACAAGAAAACGGTGAGATAGGCTCAGTGAGTGGACAATTAAATGGAAATGAAAATCAAAGATTAAATATCTTTTTAGAAAAAACCCTTTATACACTCGTTTAACTCTAAAACCTTCACGATGCCCTTTTTGAAATCTCTCAGTTTAAAAACACTTTCAGAAACTCGTTCAAAGTTGTTTTCATAATTTAATAAACCAAATAGAAGTATAAACCATTTATCAAATAGAATTCAAATATTTAAAATTTCGAATAGTTTTATAAATTTTAAAATAAATTATCACAATAAAACCATATAATACATATATAATACAACACACCAAGTCAGTTACCCGGAGAATTTGTCATACATGCGTAGAGCCGAGAATTTGTCATACACATGTAGAGCCATAAATTTTGTCTTACGTGCACGTAGAGCCAACCCCCAAAGGGTTCAGCATCACGACACACGGCCTAAAGCCTATATGTGTGCCGCAATGGGTTCCAAAGACTTATTTAATCTGATAACCTGGAAAGGTATTGAAGTGGGTGGTTTGAAAATCAATAACAACTCATAAACACATAATCTAAATCTCAAATCCTTTCATTTTTCTTCCAAAACTCTCCTTAACAAAACCAAACTCATCAAAATACATTTCCTTAATTTGTAATATCCCATAACAAATATAAATAAACATTGAAACGAATAATACAAAATATAAACGATCTTTCCATAACCAAGTTGAAATTAAATACGCCATTCGATCCAAATCATAGTACGTACTTTTAATATAAATTCATATATGAAAGTAGGCTAAAATATTTCTTGATCGTGAAATTTATGAAATCCAAGATAAGTGTATTTAGTTAATATAAATGATTATTTGATAGACATTAAAATTAAAACTCAAAATAAATTCAAGTTAAGCCAAAGGAATTGAAACCACATAAAAACATAAATTATTAAAATTCAAGGTCCACTCACAGTGAGAAGTCTAGCTCCGATCCTCCATCGGATCGTCACGCGCTTGATAGTGTCACCTATAAGCCACAAATGAGAATAGAAAATTAGTCTCAACTTAACGTCAATTTAAAAGTATGTGTGTGATAGCTTAAACGTTCCTCCCAATTCAGGTTCTTCCTAACAGTTATAAATCATTTTTCTCTAAACTAAAACACTCTCAAACCTATTCTCAAACCGTCTCGGCTCTAACCCACGACACCCACGTTCTCAGACTCAACCATAAATTCAAAAGAAACTCTGCATGTGGCCTACCCTACTTGGGAGTTGTCCGAGAGTTAAATTGATTCTCACAAAGTGTCCAATCAAGAACCACATTAAAATTTTCGTCGACTCAAGTAGCACCCACCCATTCAAAATCATTAACCAACTCAATTTTGGTACTCAAAATAATGCTAGATAATTGACATGGTAGCTGGGTGGTTAGAACCATCGTCGTCGCTACTCCAAGTGGCGGTACAAACTTAAAATCCACAAATTCTCAAAATTTCTCGAACCTTTAATTTCTATTCTTCAATTAAGGGTTCCTAGGAGCGAGAATTGTTTATAATTACATAAAACATCTACCAATTTCAAAATTCCAAGAGAAACCCAAAGTGGGTTCTAAATCCTCAATCTCAATTTTTCACAAATACTCCATATTTCTCACTCTTAACATCCATTGGGTCTCCTAGGGAAGAAATTTGTCCAAATAACCACAAGAACAGCCCACCAAATTGAAAATTTAAGGCATCTCGAAATGGTATCTAACCCCCAAATTTTCAACTTCTCAAATTCTCAAAAATCATACAATTAAACCACAAAATAATGAAAGCCCACTAAGAAGGGAAGAAAACCCACCTATTTTCGAAGTTCATAGTGCCGGAGTTTGGCCGGAGTCCGGCGAGACAGAGGGGCAGTAGCTGTGGTTTTTCTGAGTTGTTTCTCTGTGCAGGGAAAGTTGGACCAGCGGGAGGAAGTTGGGGAGGAGGTGGCCAATGCCTCGGGAGTAGGTCAATGGCCTAGGTTGCCGGAAATATGGTCCGACTTAAGAGGATTTCTGGGATGGCTATGTGCAGGGAGAAGGGAGCAGAAAAGCAGAGAGAGAAAGAGAGTGCGTGCGGAGGCTGGGCTGCCAGGGGAGTCAGCGAGAGGGGGTCACGCGGTGGCTTTGGGTTGACAGGGAGTGGCCGGCGGCGTGACTTGCAGTGGAGGCTGGTGTGTGCGCAAGGGAGGGTGCGGGAGAAGGAAGAGAGAGAAAGAGAGAAAATGAGTGAGTGAGTGAGTGAGAGAGAGAGAGAGAGAGAGAGAGAGAGAGAGAGAGAGAGAGAGAGAGAGAGAGATGTGTGGAATAATCTATATAGGAAATTTGCTGATTTTTTTTTTGTGTTTAAAAGTCCCTAAGTAAAATGTCTAAAATGCCCTTTACTATAAGACTAAAATCCAAATAAACATTCGAGTCCAAACTTGGGTTAAACTTTTAAAATAACACATTTATAAAATGAAACAATAATAGGTAAAATTCAAATAAATCTATTTTCGTGAAACAAATTGGGTTACCAAAAATTTCAATTTCTAGCAAAAATTTAGAAGGAAAATGTTCTCAAGGTATCACAATTCAATTTCCTTTAAAGCTTTGTAAAATCAAAGTTAAGTAAAAATTTAAATTTGTAGTGAAATTTTGGATCGGGTCGTTATAGAAACTGAAACCAACAACTTCAAACTTTGTTCATACCAAATAAATACTCAATAATAAAAAAAAACAATAAAACTGCTCAGGATGAAAAATATCCAATCTGAACTGAAAATAAATATCGATTGAAAACATCTTTGTAAACTGATATCTCAAAACACGGATAGTGAAAACCTCACACCATAATTGTTCCCAAATAATCCTGGCCATACACCTGTACAGAATCCTGCATTGCATAGACATGCAAACATCCTGGCCATACACATGTGCAGAGTAATCTTTATACACATGCAGGCAAACCTGATCATACGTGCACGCAGAGCTGCCCCCAAAGGGCGAGGCATCCCGACACACGGCCCAAATCCTATATGTGTGCCAAGATGGGTCCCAAAGACCTATCTGTATCTGTACCTGTGGGTGATGGTATTAATATGGAGGTTTGAAAACCGCTCTGCAACTTTCTAAAACCATTCTTATAAATAGATAAAGTCTGCAAATTACGATTTCTTAAGCTTTTCATAAATCCTCAAATCATGAATTTAATAAATCGTCTCAAAAGCTCTTTAAACCATGAAATCAAATGCCAAGCTAAATCATTATAAATTCATATGCTCATCTCATGAATTCAAATAAAAAAACTTCCAATAGTTGATGCTAAAACCAAATTTAAAATATTATGTTCCGCATAAAAATAAATCTCAAATAGGTACTTCAAAACCTATTATAGAATATTATTGTATAACTCATTAAAGTAAAAATAAATCTCAAATTCAATTCTCAATGGATTAAATTGGAAAAATAATCATTCAAAAACCATAAACCTTTTAATATCAAAATCAAACTCACCATTCAACAAATCCAAGTAAACCTCAAGACAACAAGTAAGAATTTAAATCATGAAACTTCATAAAAATGTTTATAAAAACAAAGTCCACTCACTATATTTTCCGAGCTATGCTCAACCCTCACTTGTTTGTATATCCTAAACCCTCACTTGTTCGCCACTAACAGTAATCAAGAGACGAAGCCCCATCGACCTAAAACAAAAGTACCGCTCATTATATATGCCGAACATTAATCTCACTCTAGAATTAATGCAACTGGTATAAATTAAACCAAATGAGTCAAACCCTTATCAAGAACTTACCTAAACCACTTTTTCAATTCAATTCCACGTTTAGTAATCGACCGATCATATATTCGACTTTTTCAAACATTCTTAATTCACAAATAACAACCAACCATCGGTCTAACTCAATTACAGTTGATCCGCTCACAAAATAGAAATATCCCAAATTAGACGGATACAAATTATACCTTTCTCACGTTCCATAACCTTCGCGACTCGGTCACCTAATTAATCCAAAAACCAAACAATAACTATAAATCAATCTCCAATTAACCTTAATTATCCAACTCACTTCTCACTCTTAATCTAAATCACCAAATCAATTACGAAAAAGAGAGTTACAATTTATTCCTTAGTCGGTTCTTACTCGGGAGTCAGTTCCATATCACTAAGACGTTCGTTCGAGGTTTGAATTCCAATTCGAGTTCTCCATCAGCTTTCAATCCACCTAAAAATCAACTAATAGGTCATTAGGAATATAAAAATAGTCCTAAGAGGGGGGAGATGGTCGAAATCTACTCGAAACCACTCCGGTTGCCGCCACGCACATTGGTCTAGTGGTGGCTGCCAGCGGTGAATAGTGGTCGTTTCTCAAACTTCTCAGATGAGTGAAACAAATATATGAACATGTAGATAACGATGGGAGGAGCAACTTTTATACTTGGGTCGACCTCAAAAAGTGGCTGAAAAATGGTCGGAACACACCTTGGATTCGTAGCACCTATGGTGGCTTTAATGGAAACTCTTAAAATACTGAATTAAAACATGAATGGTGACCTGGAACTGGAAACCCATGAAGAGGGAATAAAATCCATGCAAAGAACTCCATGAATGGTGGCCGGAGTCGTCGGAAATTGGCGAAAAACCGTCATTAAGGGCGTCACCTTTCAAGCTTTGATTCGCTCGTGTGTGTGATATACCAAAAGAAAGAGGATGTCGATACGAAGCCATAGCCACCAAAGATTTTATTAACTATTTTTACATAATGGTTTTGTTTAAATGTTTTTGGTAAAATTGTATTTACTCATATTGTTGTGCATGGCTCAAAAGAAAGGGAAAACATGTTTAAAAATTTGATGTTCAGTATTTTTATGGGCCCGAGGTTCGGGGTGTTACAGAATTTCTATTTTTAATTGGAGTGATTCCAATACACTTTTGGTGTGATGCCAAAGGCCGGAGTGAATCCGGATCTCTATATTCTCATCCCTATTCTTACTATTCTCCTACATCAATTTTAGTATCAGAGCCTTGGTTGCTCCACCATGTTCTTACATGGTGGGAGATCCTATTTATGTGGATATATAAAGAATAAGCAAACAATGGATGAGCAACTCAACGACCAACTTGCAACAATACTACCACAACATATCAAACTCGGGGTCGAGTTTTCTGCAATCTAGGGAGAATAATCCAGGAGCCAAGTTCAAAGTATTTTAAATTAGTCCATCCAAGTTCCAAGCACCACATGATCAGTCTTTTTTCATTTAATGAATGCACTTTACACATGAAGAGTCTCTTTATGTCACCTGTTCAAGGCATTAAGTGTTATGAGTTATGTCTCTTAGAATTCCTAGGCATATTAATGTAGGTCTTATTGTTTATGTATCAATGGCTCTATAAAAGGGCTAGTTTGTAACCTTTGAGATAAGTTAATGGTGAAAGAAATCAAATTTTTTTGCTTGTGTGTGAAGCATGAATTGACTTGGAGTGATTCTAAGCCACCTTTGGTGAGATGCTGAAGGCCAGTGTGATGTCGGAGCTTGGCTTTTCTTTGTTGTTTGGGGGTTGGACAGTCACCGCGTATGGTAGTTACAACCCATTTCGGCTGTTTAGTGACCCATTTGTATTTCTAGTTTGTAATTGTGTTGGTCGCTGGTCTTAACAGATACACAGGCTCAGAAAATCTTATTCCCGATGCCGTCATGCTGCTAGATTTGTTATCCGAGCGTGTTGCCGTCCAAGGGCATTTCAGTCTTTCACGTAATTGCATTGTGAGTGAAATTAGATAGATGATTATTTGTATTGAGCGCTTGTATTGCATTGTTTGCTAGGACTTGGTAAAGTCTAAGTTTGAATCTTGAGTCTAAAAATGATGGTGTTTATGCATTGAGGTTATTAATTAGGATGTGAATGATTGAGTTTGAGATTAATAATTGACGATTAGGCAATTGTTTTGCCAGAATGATTTTTATTATTGATGAAATATTATGTGATTGATGAATTATGGACTTATGAGGATTAATTATTTATGCTTTAGAATTATTGTGAATATATTGTGGATTGTAAATTGTGATAATTGAAGAAAAATATTTTGAGGCCATGTGATTAATTATTGATGATAATTATTTCATCTTTTCACTCATACGAGCTCTAGTGAGCTTATCGAGTTGTTTGTTTGAATGACCCGGTGTACCATGAATATGGTGCAGTGTGGTTATTTGTATTTTGCAGGTTAAGCAACCTGAGTAAGCAGTGAGGCTCATTTTAATTTGATTTTAAACCGATTTTAGAAAGTGCATGTCTTATTATGTTAAGTGTATGACTCATTCTTTGAAAAGAGGTTTAAATGGCAAAGTTTCAGTGTGTTTATGGGTCTGAGGTTCGGAGCGTTACAATAAGGTCCATTTCAAGTAGGTCCATGAATTATAAAATATTTCAAACTTTTGCATTAACTATAGGGTTCATTTCAAGTTGGTACATGAATTATAAAATATTTCAAATTTCTCCATTAATTAACAAAAAACATACAAAATGGTAAACAAAACTGGACCGAACCGAATTATTTATATATATTGAATAAAAAAGGTATAAGATGTTTTTTGCATATGCTGGGGTTCAAACCCATAACCTTGTAAAGAGAGTCAAAGTATAAATTCCCACTACACCACTTGTGAAATTCAAGTACATGCAATATATTTCTAGGCATATTGATACTTGAAATATAATAATTTATAAAATTAAATATATTTTATATATCTTTTTTTTTTAAGATATTATTTTAGGTCTCTATTTAAATAAAGTCATTGCAAAAAGTCTAAAAATATTACTACTTTATATTTTATATATTTTATAGTTTCTATATTGTAAAAATATTACTAAAAGTCCAAAACTATAATTTATAGTTTATATACTAAAATTATTAGAGTATAGGGTTAACTTTTAAGGTATAAGGTTTCAGACTTTATGGTTTATGATATAAGGTTATAGTGTAGAATACCAATTATAATTTTATAAATTATTATATTTCAAGTATTAGTATGTCTACAAATATATTGCATGTACTTAAATATTGTAAGTGGCTAAGTGGTATAGTGGGAATTCCCACTTTTAATCTTCTCAAGTAGTCATGGGTTCGAACTAAGTATGTGAAAAAATACACTTTATACTTTTTTTATTCAAAATATATAACTTTTATATAATAAATTAAAAATATAAAAATATATATAAATAATTCGGTTTGGTCCAATTTTTTCGTCAACCCGGTTTTATCTATCATTTTGTATGTTTTTTGTTAGTTTGTGGATCAACTTGAAATAAATCCTATAATTAATAAGAAAAGTTGAAATGTTTTATAGTTCGTGAAGTAATTTGAAATGAATTATATAATTAATGAAAAAATTTGAAATATTTTATAGTTCATAAACCAGCTTAAAATAAACCCTATAATTAGTGGATGTAAATGTACTTTATCCTTAAATTTATATATGTCATAAATTTAAATTAATCACATTCTCGCTTTATGTTCAACTCGTTCTCTGCTTTACAGATAAGGTGCGGACGTGCGGCTAGCTGTTTCCAAAGCTTTCCTTGTCACACACTTCGAATCGATTAAACTAAGTATTCAATGTTCATTAACGTAATAAAAGTCATTAATCAGGGTGGTAAACATAGTAAAATAGCTGATCTGTCAACTCCAATAGTTAATTGTTATAAATAAATAATAATCAAACTAATCTATAAACATGTTTTGACCTATAAACTTCAAATGGCGTGCGGACCCATGCATGCCACTGCAGACACGTGCTTTGATTTTATTCGAAGTACACATGCACGTACGTATTATGGACATGCTTAGCATAAACATTAATAAATTAAATTAGACATTATTTTTGTAGAACCCATGATGGATCGTACAATAACAATACAAGTGGCATTAATTCAAGGAAGCTTGCCTCCATGCTTTGAGCTGAGTGAATGATTCCTTAATTGGTCTAAGCCTATAAGTCAAAAATCGATCAGACAAAGCCAGTTGTATCCTTGGAGTTTTGATCTATAGTCTATATATTAACAATAATATTTCATAATCATTGTTGTAGAAAATAATTATTAATTAGTTATCTTAGACATTCCAATATTTGATCTATAGTCTATATATATATAAGTAATTGTTAGCTGCAGTTGACTCTTCAATAAAATGGACACGTGGGTCAGTTTTGGCTAGTGCACAACACTTTTTAAATACAGAAAATGAATTTAAGCTTACCCACATTCTAACTTTCTGTTAATTTATTGGGTTTTTCAATGTTCGCTTGTGAGTTACACCACCGTATAGCCAAATCAATTGCCCGGAAGTAGGGTTGGAGAAGAAAATATGGATTTAAAAGAGAATATTACTACATCCACTGAATTTATTTTATTAAATTTCGCTCATCATTTATTTATAACAAATGATGTTTAATTAATATTTATATTGAAAAGTTTGGAATGTGATCCTAGGATCAAGTGCCAGAGTATTGGATCCCAGTAAGTTATCTTGACTCTACAATAATATATGGTAAAATATATAAATTCAATGTAAAATCCTAACGAATATGGTGGGAGTATATTTTATGCTAGCATGATTAAGCAACTAAGTAGGAACACTTCCTCTATTTGACAAATACATTGACTTTATTAGATATTATATACAATATATATATAAAGCCAGATATATATATATTGAGAGAGAGAGAGAGAGAGAGAGAGAGAGAGAGAGAGAGAGAGAGAGAGAGAAGAACTTTGACTAATATTGTCAATGCTTTTTTTTTTTTTTTTTTTTTTTTTCTGGAAATATTATCAAATGATATGTATTAAATAATTAATTAAAAAAATTCTCTTACAAGTATGAAAAGAAGAAGAAGCATATATAAGTATTTAAATTTGAGTAGTTGAATCGTAAGATTTTAAATTAAATCTCTTATATTTTTGTCACACTATAATTATATATTCCATTCTCCAGGACTAAATTTTGAAAATATATTCTTCAAGGTATATAAGATTAATATTTGAAACATGTGTCATGTCATAACTTGTCGAGCTAAACGATTACTCCACGTGGCCCATTCATAATATCTCCAAATATTTTTAATTAAATATTATATTATCAAAGATGTTTATTCTTGAGATATCTCCAATGCGTACTCCTAATTAAATATATCCTAAATATGCAAAAATAATGATGCAAGTATGAATTTTTCTTGATATCACTTGACCATAGGATTGAACTAGTTAAGTCACACTTAGGGCCTGTTTGGGATTCTATTCAATTTATTTATTTATTTATTTTTTCAAAAACCAAAAAATAAGTTTTAGTCAAGAAAATGTGTTTGGTAGGGATGGGTTCGGTCCGATTACCGAACCAAGAACCCTAAACCGGCAACCGACCTGACCCCCCTCGGATGCCCCTTTTGGTTACCGAGACGTATCAGAACCAAAATGCCGGTAAATTGGCACTCGGTCGGACCGGCATTTCGGGTTGGCTTGGCTCGGTATGGGCCTTGACCGGCTTAAGTTAAGAGAGAGAGAGAGAGAGAGAGAGAGAGAGAGGGAGAAGAGCAAGGGAACAGAGAGATGCCATTGGAGGTCGAGCTGGGTGGCTTCGATTCGCCGCCTTGGGGAGTCGTTGGCGTGAGGGAAAGTTACCAAAATGATCGGCTCGATGAGAGGAATGAGTTTTGGGTGGTGGGAAGTCGCAAAGTCGTCGGAGCACAGAGATCCTTGCCTTTCTGGAAAATCAAAACATATGGGCAAAGAGAGGAGGGAGAGGCGAGCATTTCGGAGGTGGTCTCGCCTCCATTAGCCGTCGGACGACAGTGTACTGCAGATCAAAGGCACGGCGAGAGAGAGAGCGTGAAATCGGGGAGAGAGAAAGGGAAAGTGATGAGAGAAATAAGGGTAAAATAGTAATTTCACTCACCTTACCCATGTTGGAAATATGCCCTAAAACCATTGACAATTGGTTAACCAAAGGTGTTTGGTTGAAATGACTCGAGGGATATTTCGATTAATGTGAATTTCAAATTAATCAGGGCATAAGCATTATTCATACATTGGAACTCTAGGATCATCATGTAACTGAACGAATGCATCAAAAGATATCTAAGAGAAGAATCATGATGAGCTTGGAGGCCATTGTGTAACACCATGAATTTTCGACTTATGGTAATTTTGTTACTTAAACTTCTAACCTTGTTCTTAAGGTTTGATTAAAGGAATTAGAGTTTTCCTTAACATTGTTTTAACTAATTTAGATCTTTGGTTGTGGTTCTAGAGTTTAGCTTTGTGAAAGTGGATTTTTGAAAAAAGAAATTCAAGAATTTGGTGATTATTTTATTTATATTCATTTTTCATAATTAAATTATGAGATAAGGATTTGTCATAATTTATCTAGAAGTGATTTAATATTTTGAGGCTATAGAAATTAATATTCATTGATACGAGTCCGTTGAATTTTTCGGGAAATTATTTCTGAGTTATTTTTGGTGAATTTCCGAAGTTGAAGAAATTAGAAAAAAATAGAAAATGAAAAGAAAAGGAAAATGTTGCTGACTGGGTAGACAGCTGCCCATGTGGCACGTTTCCATTCGCCCAGTCGAGATGATAAGACGCTGACGCAGCAGACGCACAGAGGCTTGGTGCGTTGTGCTAGACCGAATCACTCTCGCATCTTCTAATCTCAGCTGTTAAGCTTCATTAAACGCCAACTGATCTCGACCGTTGATCACATGCACTACAACAAAAATGTTGATAGATATCAGTCGTGGACTGATATCTATTTGGGTAGTCGTCTGATATAGCGCGTTGTGATATCTAATGTTCACATTTTAGATATCAGTTTTAAACTGATATGTAAACATTGTTTATATATCATTTTTCTTTTTCAACCTGATGTCCTAAATACAAAATGGATATCCAATTTGATATTATTTCTAATATCTATAAAATCCAAGTATCAATAGTATTGGTTAATAGATATCGTATTTGATACTAATACTGACATATAACCCGATATCAATATCAGATTTGAGGTAGAATATGATATAAAATCATGGTATTAATATCAGGTTTGAGGTAAAATATGATTTAAAATCTTGATATCAATATCAGGTATGAAACTGGCCCTGATATCTAAATATTGTTTATATATCAGGTCTCAGAGAGAACCTGATATCAAACGGTATAACATTTCAGTTTTTAGACTAAAACTGATATTGTTTATTATTTTAAGTTTAAAAAAGAAATTTGAAATGTATGATATATATCAGTTTTTTTCACCTAAAAGGCATATTAATGAATTGAACATACAATTGTGGCTATAATTTGAATATAAGGGCAAAATGAATATATAAACACTGAATCAAAATTACACATTCATTAGAATATAATAATTGCATTGATAATTTCATAATAAAAATAAGTCAAGTATTACAAGCTACCAAACTATTAGAACTAAAATTAATGTCCAAAGAGTCATGCATATACCAAAATAACTAAGCTACACATCACCTACAAAGTATATATGACTCGAATAATAAGGGGCTTGTCACTTGAAAGGCTTCACTTTTCCTTGAGGCGTTGTCCGTGTCGATAAGCAAATGCAAGAGGAACTAGCAAGCCCAAACCTGATCAACAAGAAATACATTAAGAACATTTTGCAACATAAATGAAACAAAATAACTAGAGATTTTCAATATTCAAATTCTTGAAGCTGTTCAAGCACCAAATTAAAAGAGGCATGAGACCAAACCTCTCTGCTCTAGCCTTTCTCTTCTGCTGATCCTCTAACTTTTTAGATGCTTCTGATCCATAAGATGTGGAAACAGTACCAAATCTGCAATAATTAAGATCCATGATTATCTCATTTTCAGAATCAACTGCACCACAAAAATCTATAAGCTGAAATAAAAAGAAAAGAAAAGCAACTTTAAACATAGGGAAATAGGACATGCTGCACATGCACATGCACATACAAAACAACTTCTCATACCTTGTACAAAGCAACAAGTTCATCCACCAACCTGAAACCAAGCGATGAATTAATTAATGTAAAAGATAAAGGATTCCATGTTTAATGAAAGCCTGATTTTATATTAAAACTACATTTAAACCATAACTCACTACACCCACCTACCCACCTACAAAGGCACACACAGAAGAATATCATTCTTAAGTAAGAAGATGCTCTCACCAGTAAAACAGCCATCATCATCAGCATGCATCCACAGAAAGAAGAGATAGAAAATGCTCCTGAAATGAGTTAATAAAAAGGCAACTAACATCAACATTTAAACTATTCTAACAACAATAAACTGCATAACTCAATTTACTCAAATGTATCAAACTTTGTATTCTGCATATTATAAGTTACTTTCCATCTTGCTAATCTCTGCAAACATTTTCAGAACTTTTAATTAATTTAAGACAGTAATATATAATGCTATGCTCATTTAGACATATTTTTTTATTAATAAATGTAACAGATGCACATATCTTTTAAGTACCAAATCTGCCATAAAGAGCAATGGTAGTTTACAGCAGAATTATCAAATCAAAGCAAACAAAAAAGAGATAAAAAAGATAAAGAAAGGCAAGATAAGAGTATTAAAGATAAAATGGAAACTGACAGCAGACTTGGCATTGCATTTCTTTTGGGTACAGAACTCCAAAACCCTTGCAAGATTGCGTGAAAGATCAAATATGACACTGCATTTCTTTTGCTGGAACTCTAATACCTGCAAAGAATGTTTACTAAATTACATACAAAATCTAGTGTGGAAAATACCAAGCATACCACTCAAACTATTACTGACTTATACCACATACCACATCAAACTCAAGTATCCAAATAAAATTCAAAAAGAAAAAAAATATATATATATATGCTACCAGTCATGAGTCTAATGACTTTTATTGAATCACATGATCTATATTAGTCTTGACTGCACAACACATTTCTCACCTAACAATGAATGGTGGTAGAAGAATTGGGGTGTGTTTTCATACTTTATGCAGGTGTATTTGTCAACACAAAATCTAAAGCTAAGATCAATCAACTTGATCAATTGATCTCATTGGCCAATACCATTAGCTACAATAATCGAAATGCATCTGTTACTCACAACAAGTGCAGTATATCAGTTACTCACAACATGTGCTATGTCTCTTCGAGTCGTCTTCTGAGCTCTGGGACCAGATTGGCAAGCTTCTCCAGTTCTTCCATACTCAGACCTAGACAAAGAAATAATTTGGTACAAAATAAGAAAAAGAAACGAGTCATGTAATCAACCATCCCCCAGAATTATAATCAGTAATTATTTATGTAGTCAAGCAGATGAACCTTAACAACTAAGAGAGGGAGGTAGCTCAATGAGAGAGGGAGCAAGATCTGAGACACAAAATTAGCAAATTAACATCAAATTAAGACTAAAAATTGAAGACCCAAACAGAGAATTAGAAATAGAAACCCTAAATCCCTAATAGAAACCCTAAATAAAAATTACCAAAACAAAACAAAAAGATAGAGAGGGTGTGATAGAAAATTACCAATGAATGGCATTGATTCAATGTCACCTAAGAAGAAAGAAAAAGACTAATATCTTGCAGCTGAAAGTAAGGATCAACCAACCTGAACAGAGGTGCAAATCCATCAATTATAAAAACATAAATTATTAATAAGTCATTTGCATAGTTAACCTGCCTGCAGTCTTATCTTTATAGTATCAATGGGATATAAAGCTGTTTCAACAATAACACCAGCTGTACCTCCTGCTATAACACCCTCTGCAAAATCCACCATACTAGTTAAAGAAAGGATACAGTATGTAACAAACTTAGGCCTGACATACTCGAAGAAATAGACAATGTTATAAATTCAAAAGCTATTGCCCTCCCCCTTCCCCTCCGTTCAACTACAAGCTTGTTATTATTGTTTATTTTTCTGTTGTAATAAAAAGAAAGAATTGCTAACTTGTACAATTGCTCTGACATGAAAAGGCTAAAAGGGAATTGTGCACATCCAATTGGGAGAGAAAAAAAAA